>JAOEHI010052295.1:0-16950 GCA_025447815.1 Percopsis transmontana | reverse complement strand
CCGATCTTTTGCTATTAACACTGATAGCATATACACACTTTCTCTCCCCCCCCCCCCCTTAATTTCCCTTCACATGGTTTGTAAAAAAAAAAAAAAAACAGAATACAAATGTCAAGTCATACTGAAAACCACTTTAATTTTATAATCGACACACTTTGAATTGTTATTTATGCACCCAATCCCATAAAGAAATAATTTAAGATGTCACCCACTGCTCCAGTCACATGACCTCACAATGAAAGACCAGACATTAACACACAGGGGTACATATGAAAAACCACAGACAACCTGCCCAACACACACTCCATTGACGTAAGCTACAGAGCAATCTTTGGTGGCCTTCTTGGTGTGCTGGGTCTCACAACCACACAGAGTAGATATATAACTAGAGAAAGATTGAACAGCTTCATTATGAGGAGGTATTCAGCAGAGGGAAAAAATAGAAAACAGTCTTGTTTTTAACATGCATCCAAAAACATTCACAACTCCCAGAAATGCACTGACAGTTGAGTTGAGGTTGAAAGCCAAGCGACGACTTGAACTTTTGCATTGAGCGCTTAAAGTCCTGCATAGTTCTTTATCCAAACGTTTTCAATAAAAACTAAGGCTTTGTGTTATATTGAGTTTTGAGTCAGTTTGAGTTGATATAAGTAGAAATACAATAAAATCTTAAATTACAAAAAATAAAATTCAAGTAGGCTACATTCTCTCAGATCCCCCCTCTCATAAGGTAGTGCTCACTCACCAAAAGAGAACTCCTTGTTTTCTTTTTAAATTCCTTTCAGAGAAAAGGTCCAGTGTGATAAGACAGCACCATAGACACAGTGAGTGAGGGGAAAAAACGCAAGCTCTTTTTCTCTCTCTCTCTCTCTCTCTCTCACACACACACACACACGGAAAGAAAACACAGTATATTAGGTTTCTGTACACACACGCACACCTAAATCAGCCTCAACACACACGCCTAAATCAGCCTCAACACACACTCACACCCCATATTTTGTCCCTGTGTAAATTACAAATAATTTATCAATAAGATACTATTAAACAGTCATTTGTGGGAGCAGAGGTGACCGACAATAAAAACAACAAAAAAAACAAACATGTTCTACGGACACAATCCACATGTTTTTTTATCCTCTACTGTAGGAACAAGTTATTCCACATTAAGCTTAAATATGAATTATATTACGTGGAGTTATCGCTAATCTATCCTGCAGTGCCACCTAGCTCACACACTCATTCCACAGTGATTGAGGTCGGTTGTATGTAAACATGTTGACGACAAAATAAAATACATTACCATAAGCAGAACAAAATAAGTGTTTCAGTCACTGTAGTTTAGAAGCCTTTTTATAATTAGAAAATACACTTAAATTAAATTTGAATTAAATATAATTGCCATCCTAGAGAGGATAATCAGATTCTACTTAAGGTCCATGTTGGAGGCCCTCTTCCACCCCTTCCTGTATTACATCATCCAGTCTATCTGTTGAAGTGAAGATTCCGATTGGTGGGCATCTCTAGGAGACTCATGTCATGCCGCTGGTCTCTGCATCCTGTTACTATTGGTCAGTGGGACTTTCTCTTCATGTCTCCACCCTGGCTTTGGTTCACATCTGATTGGAGAAATTAAAGGTTACACTAGTTGGTTGTCTATTGGATACTGGGCATGCTCAGTTGAGGGCACCGCCTCTTGCTGCTTCTGTCATGTATTAAGTGCTGCCACTGGCTACATATGAACCTGCTAACATCTCCCATTTTGGCCAGACGACTCCTGGAAGCCCTTTATATAAAGAAAACAATCACAGAACCAGGTGAAACTAGACTGCGAGGTTTGCTTTTGATAATATTAATTTCAAATTAAGCCCCCATGACTGATAAATAAATTGAACAGTTAGACAGATAGCTTCTAGCACATTTCATGTCAAAATAAACAAGATATCCTAATCATATATTTCAATTTAATTTCTACACTAGTGGCTTTTGAGGCACAAGAGTTACTCCAACCTACAACTGTACAGCATCCTGCTCTTGTTGTGTCGCTAACTGGTGAAACTAGTAGTTGGAATGGCAAAAGGCTTTGATGGCATGTGGTCAAATAGATTCACACTCTTGTCAATACACAAATGATTTATAAATTCATTTATGATACAGAACGCTAGTGAGGCCCACTAGAGGATGCTGACGAGGTAGCATGCAACAATGGGCAGAGTAAAGGGATAATAAGTGGACAGATTGCAGATTACCTGAGAAAGCAAGCTGCAAGTGAGGAGGTAGGGCCGTTTGCGAACCTGATTGGAGACTTTTATACAGATCTGAGAAGAGAGGTGGGATGGGGTAGAGATGAATAAAAATTAGAACAAAGATGGAACAATGGGTTTTAAAAAAGGAAGGCATGACACACACACACACACTAGGGATGCCCATTTTGAATATTTTTTCTGACCGATAGCCGACGCTCGTTAAACGACAACATTAAAATGTAACATAAAATGGACGAGTGTCTGACATTTTTTATTAAAATAAAAAATACAACTGTTGCTCCTCAGAACATGAGGATTTACAGATCATCACAACACACAACACTACAGCGTTGCTGTGAACGGAATAAAGTAGACCAATAGGCCTACACGAAAAATATTTAACTTAAATAAATGTATAAGTAAATAGCAGCCAGATTTTCTAATGGACAAAAACAGATTAACCAAACGAAAATACACACTGAATCCTCCAGCGCCGAGTGTGCTGTGTAGAACCGGCATAACAGCCTAGAACTCCACTGTAGGAAAATATTTTATAACTTATTAAAATAAACTCAAATATGGCTGTAGGCACGTGTGGCTGGTTGCACATGTTGACACGCCCAATGAGTTGATTGATTGTTTCCCCACCTGAGTTTAGTGCATGAATGGTTGGTTGGGTAGTTTTCTCGCTGCACTCACCCATTAACTCGCTCTGTGCTAAAGAGTATCCTGAGTTGGCACTGGTGTTTGTTTCCATGGTGCCTGCGCCTGCACCCCCAGGGGGGCTGAAGCTAAGCAGCGAGGGGAACTGGAAGGGTAGCGAGACAGGAACCAGGCCTCCCAGCATCCCAAAGCCCAGCGGCAAAGCTGGGGGGCTGCCCAAGATGGGCGACCCTGCCTGCGATATCTGGGGGAGGCAGAGATAAATGGAGTTCAGGATTTGTGTATTTTTGTGCAGATGTGTGTTTACACAAGTATAAACTTACCTGGGCCAGGTGGGAGGAAGTTGAGGGTGTGGCCAGAGTTCCGGGAGCCACGCGACTGTTACCCGACTTAGAACCCTGACTGGCTCCGCCCACAACCCTTGGCCTTGGTCTATGATTAGCCAAGACAGAGGGAGAAGAAGGCGGGTTGCTGTCAGGACGACTGGACCCAGATGCCAAGACTCCCTTGTTGTTGCTGTTGGAGTTAATATTAGCACTGTTAATGCTAACGCTCGTGCTACTAATGCTGCTGGGGGCCTGAGACTTCTGGCCACTAGCAAAGCTGCAGCTAGCCTGGCTCTGCTTCATATTGCCCCCACCAGACACGCTGAAGGGGGGCCGGAAGCCTGCAGTTTTGGGCCTGTACTGGTGCTGTTGTGAGGCCAGTACTTGGGGGGAGTGGGGGAGGAGCGAGGGGGCGGAAGATGGCGAGGGGGAGGAGCGAGGGGGAGGGGTGGGGACTGGGGGCCGGGGGGTGAGCTTGATGATGGGGATGGCATTGCTGCTGTGGGGGGGCTTGGTGAGGGTGGCCTGCATGGGGGTGATGAAGTTGGCCTGGGGGAGGTGAGGGTGTTGGGAGCCGGGGTGTGGGTGGGGGATGTGGGGGCTTGCTATGGACAAGGAGGTGGGGTGGGGGTTGGAGCTGGGTCGGTGGGGCTGAGGAGAGGAGGACGGTGGGAGGCCGGGCACGTTGCCACTGCTCTTAGCTAGTGCCTGGGGGGTTACGATCACACCGCCCTTTTGGTGGGGGGAGGCTGTGGGGGCAGGCCGCTGTTTGGGGGGCAATGGGGAGGGCTGGTGGTGGAGCTTGGCCCCCGCCCCACCCAGAGCCAGGCCTGGTCGGTGGGCAGGCGTCACCATGGCAACATGTCTCTGAGCAGGGCTGTGACCCGTGGGCCCGGGACCTCTGACCAGACCATAGGGGCCAACAGGTGAGGGGCTGGGCACCTGCAGATGAGCCACAAAGGAGGTGGTAGGAGAGCAGGAAGAGGAGGTGATAGAGGTGGAGGGGGGCGTGGTACTAGGCTGGCAGGTGGGAGGAGCCTCCATCTTGGACGGGGAATGTTGTGACTGGGAGGAGGTGAGGTAGCTACCAGGCAGTGTGGAGGGAGGGGTGGAAGAGGATGGGGCGGGGGGGATTTTCAGGGGGGGTGGGGGGGACATAGGGCTGGGGTCTGGGGGGCACAGGCCCTTGGCAGCGTTGTTGAGCAAGGCTAGGGCCTGAGAGATGGATTCCAGCGATGGCGCTGTCAGGTCCTCGTCCAGAGAATCTGACAGGCAGATGGGCTCTGGGGGGGAGGATAGCAGTGGCTGGCAGTTTGCTGGCATAGGGCCGGCCAGGGCGGATCCCATGGAGAGCAGGGGCTTCTGGATCCAAAGGCCATCCTAGGAGTTGAAATTAAATAAATGAATAATTGCTGGAATTAAAAAAGGACCAAATAATGAAGGAAATGTTAATTTTATTCTCAACTCAGACCCTTTAACTATTGTTTAACATAAATAATAACTTCACTAACTAGCTTTAGCATTAAAAAAAATTAAAAACACATTGGTAGCATTAGCTACAGTACGTTACTTCCTTTTTCCTGCACAGGAAATTAGCAATGGTTTAAGAGCTCAAGAGTGGTTTGTGACCATTTCTTTTTGGTACACGGTATATAAAACATGTCTGAAGTTTCCTCTTTTCCAAAAGAGATGCATTATGGTTTTTGTCTTGATTTGTAGCTTACTGAACCCATATTATGAATCTAAACTACGCACAAAAAGTATGGAAATTTGTGTTTGGTAGATTATTTCTTTGTTGTAACAATGCTTCTTGGCAATTCCTCTCCTCTCTTGTCTTTTGTCTAAACCCTGCCAATGCGAGCTGCAGGAGCAGCTAGTGGAGGTTCACGTTGCCATTTACTCCCATATGGAGGCATTGCTTAAACGCCTCAAGAAGCTCAGCCTCAACATCCAGCTGAGTCCAACGTATGGCTGGGGAGGGGGAGAGTATTTTTGGGTTTGGGAGAAGATTTAGCAAATTTAGCAAAATTTGAATGGGCACAACCCACATACTCAGCTCTGCTGCTCATCCAACAAATGCATGTTCCTTACAAATGTTGCACCACTGAAAAGGGTAAATAATTGGGCTTTCCAATAGTATAACATTTATTGCCAAGAAACATTGTTACAACAAAGTTGTGCGTAGTTTAGATATATTTTTGGAGCCAATATCCATCATATTTTCAAACAACTGGGATGTTTGTGTGGGGGGGATTCTCAAACTGGACGACAAATTGTCTGGTCATACGTAAAAAATAAAATAAAGCATCACATCATTCACTCCAAGAAGTTTTCTGTGTGTCAGGGTCGTAAACGTTTCATATCCGCCACTCACCTTGACTTTGGCTTTGGGTCCTGGCAACACTCTCCTTTTGAGTCTAGGTAAAAAAAGAGTTTGGGCATAATCTAAATTCCTTAGATAATTTTATTGTAAGCTAGTGTGGCTAGAAGGAAGAGGAGACACTTACAGATTTCCAGTAAGGTGACTGTGTACTGTTCGACTCTCCTTAAAGAGGATCCTTAGAAATGAAAAAGAGGAGGAAGACCCTCATATTTTTCTGAACCAGACAGGATTTGCATAGGCCTCTGTTTTACTTTTGTCTCTTCATTTTTAAGAAAAATGTAGAGGTAATAACTTTCGGACTTGGGTTGGACAAGTTTCTCAGTTTTTCAGAGCCTACATTTTTAGGGTGAGCTCCAAAAATATTGAATATATTGTTTACATTTACATTTAAATAAAATCAAAAATGCAGATGCTGTGCGCTGTTAGCATCGGTTTACCCTGGGAGATACTCCAATATAATCAAATAATGGTCTCTCTGCTTCACAGGGCTATTGTTGCTAAGTGAATGGTATTAAAATGGAGCTGAAACAGCAGGGCGGGAATCATTGTCAGTAAATTAAAGATGACCTGCGATATTAAGAATTTAACCGTTTTATACTGTCCCTCTGGCATAAGACAGACAGACAACCCAACTAGTTCTAAAGCCAACCACCACCCCATATAAAGACATCTGGTTAAGGGTACACACGTTTTCATCCAACCAATCACAATAGTGAAATTCAATAATAATTAACTCGTCCCACTGAAGGCATGTTATTTAGCAAAAATTTCCCAAATCTTCAACAGGGGAGCAGACCTCCCGAACAGACCTACAGAAGGTTTTATAACAATATGAAACCTAACAACACACACCGGGCCTGCATCCAGCCCTTGGGCCATAGAGGCTTGACCTCATTCTCCATGAAGGCTTTGAGGTAGTCCTCCACAGATAGAGAGCCCTGGTTCTCAAGCTCGTAGCAGCTTAGCTTCACACGCACAAGGCTGCACAGCAGACTCCTACACAACACACAGTATTATTATGAATATGATTCTTTTAGGGGGTTAGTGTGTATGGCACTGGAAAACATGGATGGTTTCATAATGTGTCTGTATAAACATAAAAGATAGAAATACAAAAAATATTACAAATACTGTAATTAAAAAAAAAACTCCTAGCCCAAGTTATAAATGCTCCATTACTAAACACATGAGAGGGTTGGTACCTGAGCTTGTCGTCCCAGACAAACTTCTTGCGCGGACCCATCACTCTTCTCCCTGGCTTGTCCTCGTCTTCCTCGTCTGAACAGTTCTTTTCCCCCTCCCCCGACTGCCTGTCATGTGCACAGACAAACACCTTTATTGAATTGAACTGAGGAATTTCTGCTTTTACAAAGAGTATATCTGCTATAACTGAGATTTTGTTTTTGTGGGAATGGAATCAGTGACCTTCCTTTAACAATGGTCTAGTTAACCACCAAGGCACTTGGTCCAGCCTACAGACACCACCGTACAAAGACTTTCAAATAGTTGTTTATATTTTAGCATAATTAAAAAAAAAAAAAAAAAAAACTCCTTGGTTCTGTACGGTTTGTAACATACGCATATCTTAATTTCAGGTCCTACATTGTAAAATGTTTTAGTTAATTTACTCAGCAAATGTATCCTCTGTTTACCTATCATCCTATGTCCGCTGATTTCTTGTGGCTAATTAATAGTCAGAAATATAATCTAAACCAAGCTCTTGTGATGACTGCTTTTCTTTCATGGTTTACATTTACAGTATTTAGAGGGACTGTGTCACCTCTAAATACTAAAACCTTTCTTTTTTTTCTTTTTTTTACACTTGTCGTACTTGGAAGCCTTGGCCATGCAGTCCATGTTATACTGGGCAATCTGCTCCGGCATCACGCTGCACACCGCCAGCTTTAACTTCAACAGTGGAGTCCGGAGATGGTCGTCCTGAGCAATGAACAATAGACACACAGTCGATATACTTTGAAAACTATGGGTCCAAGATGACTTTGTACTTGTTTGTATATTCCCAGACAGACAATATTCCAACTAAGCTGATTACACGCTTGTCCTTCTCCGTTCCAAACCACTGTGTCAGGTGGGATAAAAGTAAGGAGACCACAAGAGAAATGGAGGGAGCTGTGGACGTTGGTCCCACCACACAGCATTAGCAACTGTACCTGAAAGCTTTCCACTGGATGCAGATTGTTTACCTATGCACAAGATCTGTGGTAACGATCCCTGTGTCTAAACAACAACCTAGGAATGGATGCTAGAGGCATGATAAGATGGGTGGGAATTCTTTGTAAACAAGGAAACACCATCCATCATTGTTGCTGGCTGGCACCAGCAATGATGGAAATGTAACATGATAATATTATTATTACTACTACATTTTCCCCAACTCTATATGTTCTACACTCACCGGCCACTTCATTAGGTACACGTAGCTAAACTAATGCTGTCTAATACAATAGTCCTGCAATAAATCTCGCTTCATGATTGTTATAATGTTTATGTTATGCAGTTTATGTGAAACCCTTCAAGAGAGGTGGCAATCCAACTGACCATTGATCATTTTGGAGGATGTAGTTTGTGGTGCTGTTGAATTGTATTGCATTGTACTGACACGTTTCTATTATTTTGGCCACCTCATTTCAATCAGTGAGGCTAGGCTAAATAACAAAAATACCTTTATGTTTAATTCAACACAGTTTAACAGCGCTACAAATCATCATGCAGTGGAAACGCCTGTCATTATCTTGGCCAGTGGAGACTAGATTTATGCAGCAAACTTAAGTGGTTCATAGATCTGTTATTATAAATGTGGCTCAGAAACGCTTGATAGTCGACTGGAACTGCTGGTCTTCACCATCATATCTAATCACACCTAAATTAAGGTTACAATATTTAAAATATTTTGGCAATTGCAACCAAATAATTGTCAAATTTTACAGTGATATATTTACACAGTGCAATGATATGTCTAAGTGGAAAACTAAAAAATGTGTGGATAGTGGCTAACAAATAGACACAGGGAACTGGTAACTGGAACCGGAGAGAAAATTATAACAGAATTAACCCAAAAATACTCTCCCCCTCCGCTGGCAGTCCCAGCCATACGTTGGACTCACCTGGATGTTGAGGCTGAGCTTCTTGAGGCGTTTAAGCAATGCCTCCTTGTTGCAGGGCACAAATGCCTCCATATGGGAGTAAATGGCAACACGAACCTCCACTGGCTGCTCCTGCACCTGCAGCTCAATGCTGAGAAGAGAAGACAGCATTGGCAGGGTTTAGACAAAAGACAAAAGAGGAGAAAAAAAAGAATGAATATGTACACCTCCCATTAATTCCCAGTGTTTTTTTTCCAATCTACTAAACATCTGTCATACAAACATGTATGATTTTGTACGACAGATTATGTTTGTAATTGGAGGACATTTAAATATCTTCCAACCACGGCAGACATTGCATGAGCGTAGGCATGCTAGAGAAGGGCTATAGAGTAACTGATGTAGAGCAGCTGGGACTCACTCCAGAAGGATATTATTCATGTCGAGGGTGAAAAATTTCTTTCTGCCCTCCTGGTCAAACTGACGAGAGGCCTGAATAAGGGAGGGAGAGACACAACACACACACACACACACACAATACATATTCTGTTGATAACAGTTTGGATTTCTAGTATATTATACAGGAAATCAGAGTGACTCACCGCTCGCAGGTCCTCAATACGTTTGATTAGAGGAGCAGGCAGTCCTTCAGGCAGGGGGGTCGGGGAGAAGAGACCACCTGATGTCCCCAGCCCCCTCCCTAAGGCTCCACCCCCGGCTGCCTTATTCATCACCAGGCCGTTCTCCCTGGCAGTCGTTCCTACGTGCTGTGGAACCACATCTAGCACGCCGAAATCCAGGTCGCCCAGAAGGTCCTGCAGCTCCTTTTCATTAGCAGAGCCCAACAGTGTCATCACGGCCGTGTCAGAAGTCAGGTCAGCCAGTGAGATGTCGTTGTTTGCTGCATTGCCATGGAGATGGACATGGCTAGAAGCCAGCATGTGGTTGGCATTGGGGACACAGGCGGGCTTGTTGGCCAGCCCAGGAGGTGTTGCGTTGGGGTTCCTCTTCCTCATCTCCTCCTTCTCCCGGGTGAAGCGCCGCAACATTGTCGCCAGGCACAGAGAGTCCTTCATCAGCTTCTTCCTCCTCTTCTTTTCTGGACGGTGGAGGCTGAGCGCCGTCACTTTGTTTAAAGAACCAGATCTGTAGACGTGATAAAGTTTAGGAGATGGGACAGCATTTCTCAGCCATGAAGGTGTGTGTGTACACATTCATTTCACTGCTGCTGATAGTGTGTTTGGATCTGTGTTATTAATGGCTGCATGGTTGTCTGCCTGTCTGTGTGGAACTAATGGAGAGCATACAGCCCTGCTTGGTGATGGATGTTGTAAGAGGGAACACACAAAAAGGCCAGTGCATTATTAACATGGTAAAGAGTGTCTCCTCAGAGGTAAACTAAATCCTTCTATGAAATGGTCAGACCTTGTCTCTATTAGGTAGGTAGGTTACTTTACCCGTAGATAGATTTGTTTTTCAGCAGGAAAAAAGACCGTAGTCCTTTTTGCATCCAGTCATACTGAGTGATGATGACTACTGAACAAGCTCTACTTTCTTGGTGAGTTTTCTGTAACTAAAGACGCTGCCACTGACGTCATACCCTTGTTTGGACACTTTGTTGGTCCTCTGTTTCTTGTCCTCCAGACTGTTTGCCTCTTTCTTCTTCCTCCTATTAAGTGCCTCCTCTATGCTGCCACTCAGCTTCTGAAACAACAGTCCAGCTTTATCATCTCCAACAAACAGACAACAGTGTGCGCGCACAAATTTTTCTTGTCACGGTGGAAAGACAACATTTATGTCAAGTCAAACTATAACCAATAGAAATTAGATCCTGCCTGGTGGTGGATTTTGGAAACCCTCAATAGAAAACATTTTGTGTGTCTGGCTACGCCAGGGGATGATTCGGCATGAGTAGTTCATGCCGACAGTAAGAAGTGCCTATATTAATAAAAAAAAAAAAAAAAACACATTTATGTTCCGATTGGTTAAAGATTGTCTAATCATCTTGATTGACATAGCCATCGGCGTCGCCAGATCATTTTTCAGCCCCGAATGTTTTGACTGTAGCCCCGAATGTAATTTTAAAAATTGTATGCAACACAAAGTTTGGGTACAGTTCAAAAACAACACTAATATTTTCTGAATGAATATGCAATAATGTTCATGACGCAGCCTGTCTCGCGGGTCTGCGAAGAGCGCGAAAGTACATTGGCATAAATTTCAGTGATGATTTGTGGCATTACTGTAATTTCGTGATTAACCGCACCGCATATTAACCGCATGACAGTACTTTGTCATTTAAAAAACAAAAATACTAAATAAAAAACACCTGCGTATTGGCTGCACCCGTGTATTGACCGCAGCGGCCAATACGCAGATTTGCTAAATTATGTGGATTGACCGCGGTTTATTCATCATGTCACGTAAAACTAAATGCCACCTGGTTGCGATGGAGTGTTACTAGCCATTTAAAAAAGTTGTTGTATGAGGGAATAAAAGCCAAATCCAACCACTTCTCCCCGAGGGCGGTGCAGTATCTGCACAGCCAGCGAAGTTAGCTGAAGCCCTGCTAAAACAATGAATATAGTTTTCTATAGTCTTATAAGCATAGCAAATATGCTAGTTTGTGATGATAAAAGTATTTATAAAAGACCGCTAATTGTATTTTTGCGGTGTCTGACAACTAGGAAATGTCCTAGTCAGTAAAATTAATGAGCGCAATGAGAAAAAATTCAATGGGTTGCAGAAAGTTTACATCAATGTAGGATAAACCACAGTTAATGGTTGGGAAATTACGGCAACACCCCATCTGTTTTACACTGTTATTGTAATGCACACTGCCTGAAAGAAAAAAGAATATAAATACCGACTACTCGACTTAAGAATCTCAGTCGACTGACGGGTCTCCGACTGATGATTCGACTAGTCGACTTTCATGGGCATATGGCAAGCCGTTTTAACATTTAATCAGTAGCGGTAATAACAATTGTAGATATCAACCATTGCTTTTTGACTTGTTTGAATTCCAAGCTAACATATCCATAATGTAATTTTGACTAGTAGCAATTCTAATTTAAGATATCTACAATTCATTTCTCACTAGTCAAAATGTTAATTCTTGATGTCAACAATTCATTTACTAGTCGAAATATTCATAGTAGATATCTGTAATTTAATTACAACTAGTCAACTTTTACCATTGACTTCTATTCAAACTCAATTGCAGATATCTATAATTAAATTTTGACATGTTATAATTCTAAGCCGACATATCCATAATTTAATTTTGACTAGTTGCAATTCTAATTAATGATATATAATAATGATATTAGTCAAAGTGGGAATTATTGAGATAAACAATTCAATTCTTACTAGTGGAAATATCAATTGTTGATCTCAACTATTCAATTCTTACTAGTGGCAATGTTCATTGTAGATATATACAATTGTTCTTACATTACAGATATAAATAGAATTTTATGGAATATCTCAAATGTAATTCTGACTAGTTGAAATTACATTATTGATATGTCGGCTTGGAATTGTAACTAGTAAGAATGTAATTTCAGATATCTTGAATAGCATTTCAGATATCTGAAATACAATTGCAACTAGGGAAAATTAGATTCATACTAGTAACAATTATATTTGAGATATCTACAATTAATTTTATAACTAGTAAGAATTGAATTGTAGATATCAAAAAAGGAATTTCCACTAGTCAAAATGTCATTGTAGATATCTTCCATGACATATACGAAAACAATATGGTAATTTGGCCGAAATATCCTAAACTAATATGGTAATTTGGGTGACGATGACAAGCGAACAAGAATGCAAGCAAAAGAAGAAGAAAGAAGATGACAAGCGAAAATGGAGGGAGAGGTAATGGCAATACATTTCCTTTGGATTTTCATAATCACTTGCTCCACCATGTTTAACTTCTTCAACTCCGAAACAAATTTATGGCGCCAGTGTTGCCTGTTTAAAAGTCAGCCAATGGCTTGGTAGTACTTTAATGATATGACACCCACATATCCGAAATGGTTTGCTGATATGTTGGACATATCGTAAATGCAATTGTTGATATCTGAGATGGGAAATTACACTTCCAATAGTCACAATCCTTTTTCAACATGTGGAAACTCAGTTGTAGATATCTGTAAAGGTTATTCTTACTAGTGAAAAAGGAATTGCTGATATCTATAATTAAATTGAAGATATCTGTAAATAAGTTTTTACTAGTTGAAATGTAATTTTTACATGTGAAAATAAATTTGTACTAGTCAGCCCTACTGATTAAATGTTATAATGGCTTGCCATAGGAGGCACCCCTGTAAAACATGTTGACTAACAAGACTCCGCCTCTCCCATTAGCGACATGTGAACTTTACCTTGTAGCCCTCCTCTCCCTCAGAATCAGAGGCAGTTCTGAACTGCAGAGTGCCAGTGTTGATGTAGAATCCTCCCAGCTTAGTGGTCAGAGAAGCCGGCACCAACTCATCATACTGCAACAAAGCCCAGAGGTTAGCGGCCCACATAGGTGATCCCAGCAGCAAAGCAGAGGGAACCACAGAACATATGAGCCACAGACTACTCCAGGTCAGTGGTTTTCAATCAGTCTGAGCCATGGTGGTTCTTGTAACATAACTTATAAATACATGCTTATTTATTAAAGATAATGAAACTAGATTCAAAAGTATTACAAATAAAATGTTTCAAAATTGGATTTATTTTGAACCCCCGCAATACACACCAGTTTAAGACCAGTAAGATATTGTTGCCATGCATTAGAGAGTCAGAGCACCACCAAGCTAAAGCAAAGAGACAACATGCACTCTTGCTGTGTTGTGCAAATGAGAACAAACAATATACAAACACACAGAAACCTAGATAGAATCAATTGTTTAGCGCAGAGAGAGCTTTTATTACAACAAAAGCACAACAAGAGAAGAAATAAATAAACTCCCCCACACAAAATGGCAGACGATCCCTACAGGAGATGCTAAATGCAGGCATTACAATAGCATAAGCGGTTGCCAGCATCTGCATACTGAGCAAAAACGCTGCCAAATCATGACATATTCCAGAGTGGAAGAGAGAAGGACTTGTTTATGGGTCATGTGGCTGACTTTAAGCTGCAATATCCAGGTGGGCTGAAGGATCGGATGTGCGACTCTTTATCTCTGCAGCCGTAGGATAATTGCTACATCTACACAAGACATGCTGGATAGACCAGGAATGTGATGAGACAGCAAATTACACACACCATAGGCCGAAAGGAAAGGGGAAGCACGTTCAGCCGACATGAACGTGAACCAGATCTTTGTCAAAAGAAGAATCGACACTCCTTGTAGACTTTAACATTTGATAAACAAAGTGGAGAATAGCACCTGTGTTTGAATGTTGTGATACTCACAGCTTCCGAGTTGTCAATAAACGGGTCTGTCTCGTCATAGCCAAATCCAATGTCAATCAGGTCCTGCATTCTATCTTTTCTCTTTCCTGTGTTGCCCTGAAAATAACACCCACACCTGAATTACAATACTATCTTATTCATCCCCAACGTTTGACATCCACACAACTCCCGTTTCCAGATCCTAAACTAACGCTAGGGCTATCCATCACCTTCAACATTGTACACACTCAAAAAACAACAAGATTGATCATATGCTTTGCTCTTGGTTTCAAATTGATCAGGCCACAAGAATTCAAATAAATAAAAATATAATTTAACGTACATATTTGTTTTCAAACTTTTTCGCCAGGGCTTCAACCTGTAGTTGGTCTCTCTCCTTATTGTTGAAGGGGTCGCTGGGGTCGAGGACTGGGGTCAAACTTGGAGGGTTATTCTTTGCCTGAAAAATATTGCAAGGATTTAAAAATAAGTAATCATATTTCTTAAAATTCATTCAAATGCAAACCAGTTTAAAATCACAAGATATCTAGTTGATGTTGCTGGCATGAATTTCGCTGCACAAATAAAACGTCTAACTGAATGTCAACTTTGAAAAACTGCAGGCGAATTCAAACGTGCAAGCGTAATAACCACAGAAGCAACACGTAAATTCTTATAATGTGTAATCAACTTATTATTCAGTCACATTTGCCTTGCATTCTACATCCTGGTCCTTTCGTCAGCAGTGCTTTCAGTTTATCATCTGCAGCCAGGGGGGCAAGCTGCTTGTGGCATTTTGAAGTACTGTAATTGCTGTGCGACTAGGCTGTTGCTGGGGAAGTCTAACAGAATAGGACACACAGGTAGCGCACAAGATAATCATCACGGTGTCATGTGCCGAAAATTAGGTACCGGCGTGCTGCGCTGCCAAATGTAGAATCTCTGTAAGTTGTACCACTTGGCCAAACAGGCAGAGTGGTCGACTGAATGAATGGCCAAACTGGCGTCTTTTGTGTGAAATACCATGAATGGTAATTTCCACCACAATGGACATGGAAATACAAAGTGCACTTCTCCGTTATTGAGCAATGCCGAGTGCTTACTCCGTAGTTGCATTAAAATGAAGTAACGTCTCACTTGGCCTTACACGGAGGTGCTTTACCTGGAGGTTTTGGATAAGTTCGCTGTAATTAAACTCGGCGGATGAGTGGTCGTTCGGCTCGGACAGAGAAAGGTTCAACCGCACCGTAATCTTCTTCGCTTCAGCCATGTCCCTGTCGGCAGCTTTGCCAAAACGTCCGCTGGCACCACCAGCTGACCAGGTCGCTGTCGCCTCGACCTCCCCGTCTCCATCAAAGTTAATGTCGGCCGCATCCTCCAGCCGGCGTTTCCTAGACTCCGTGACGGATCCAGCTGCGAAAGCCGACAGGGTGACAAATTGTACTTTTCTCGGTTCGGCCATTTGGATGAGCTGCCTGCCTGAACCTCGCTCCGGACAGACAGTGAGAGCTACCGTACTTCGCGAAACTACTCCAAGTCGGTGAAGTGAAGAAGGTTTCGCGAAGCCGTAAGGACTACCTAATGCCTGTAAGGACGTGGGGGGATCCTCCGCACCATACGAAGATAATTCCGGGGAATGTGGTGGTCGGGGAAAGTGTTTTTTTCACCAGCTACTTGCATCCTCAATTGCTATGGGACCGAGACATCCACCGGAGCCATCTTGGATTTCAGGAGTAAATAAAATAGCAGAGGTCACTGGGCCTGCGCGGACGGCCGGAACGGAAGCAGCGTTAGAAAAGGAAAAGGGGGCAGGTCCAATCACCGCGTGCCCTATCACTACGCCCGCCCCTATCACAACGGGCGATAACAAGACCATCAAAAGATGGCACTATCATAATGACCTTTATCGAGATGTGTCTGGATGAAGGACAAGCAGTGGAAAGACACACAGAGTACACTACAGGAATGATATCCAGTAAGACAATTGCAGTTTCTTCTTAGTTGTAGAGTAACGGTGTAGTTTCCATGTAAAATTATCCATAGCCTATCTATTCGGGAAAACGCTGATATGTGCGTGTTTGTATAATGGCCCACACATGCATTCAATCCCAAACGGAAGCAAACAAAGCATTAATGTCCTTCCCGGTTCCCCTCCCGAGACCCATCTAAACAAATACACCAATACCGAAGACCACCTGTTGATATCGAGTATTACATGGCATACTTGTAATAAAGTAGTAAATGTATTTTTATTGTTGGGGGAAAAAAATACAAAGTTATCATTGACAGCAAGATAAATAAAATATAATTTAATACCAGTTCAGTCACGTTTTCCCATTCATTTCATTGCAATACAGTTTGACACTTTCAATCCAAAACAGTAGAGGTATAACATATCTCCCTTTTTGTTACAAGAAAACAGCTTATTTTCTATATTTGGCGTAGACATTCAAAAACAAAGATAAATATGACACGAAATTACCCTATCATCTATTATAAATGCAAATGCGCATAATATAGGTATCCTGATGTCTAAGAAGACAAAGAGGAGAAGTCATTACGAGAGTGTAACTCTGTTGTCTTTGGCCCACTTCCTAAGAGTTCTGATGATATACTCAGCCTGGGGATTTCCTGAGCTACGCAGCAGGGGCGCAACCTCCTTCAGCGTTTCCCTAACAAACAGACAGGATGTGTAATTAATAAATAAACATTACATAACTGAATATATTTTCGGGATGTGACAGATTAGTCAAGTACACTCACCTAAAGGATTATTAGGAACACCTGTTCAATTTCTCATTAATGCAATTATCTAATCAACCATTCACAT
>JAOEHI010052294.1:0-16950 GCA_025447815.1 Percopsis transmontana | reverse complement strand
TGAATGGTTGATTAGATAATTGCATTAATGAGAAATTGAACAGGTGTTCCTAATAATCCTTTAGGTGAGTGTATGTAAGACATTGAAAATTAAAGGTGGCTACCTTTTTTCAAGATGATTAGCATGAAAATTGTAATTACAAAAAATGCACGTAGACTAGTCAGATATGGATGATCTTGGTGTCAAATCATACATTTGTTATGAATTAGTAAGTTTAGAATTGGGCAGAAGCTTCGGTATTTCTCTAAATTCATTGCTCTTGCCAAAGCATGTGAAAAGTAGAGTAGCAAAGATGTTGTGCACACAGCACGCGCTGCACAGATTATCTGCCGTCACATCTTTGATGAGCCCAAACCATTTCATGGTTTCCCTGAAAAATGCCAAGAGGGCTCTGTGCCACAGCTGTTGCTTACCCTAGTGAACATGATCCTAGAAGGACCCAGAATCAGACCAGATGGCAGAAGCAAAGTCTTCTGCAGCACTTGTGATTGCTCAGATTCTAAAATTCAACAGCGTCAAGCACAAGCAGGCACCAGACACTGTAGCTCACAGGAGACACCAGTTCCTTTATACATAGGTCTAATGCTGCATGCTCACACTCGTAGAAAGGAACTTGTAAACAGAATGGCACATCTGGGCTTAAGCATATTCTATGATCGTGTTCTTCAGCTCTCAACTCAGACGGAGAACAACGTTTCAGTGATTTGCATGTATTATCTAAATGGCAGTTGCCAAGAACCCTGAATTTGGTGGTGCACCCAATGCAGCGAGTATGTTTCATGCTTCAGGGTTCACATACTGGGCTGGTGCCCCTCCTTGATCAGTGGTGGAACTAGCAGATATAAAATAACTTTAGAGCTCTTTACTAACTGCTGATGACCAAAAGAACTTATCAGGCACAATTCAAATGGAAATCTCACTTTAACCCCCTGATTAGTCATGTGTTTTGTTTCTTAGCTTCCCGAAGGATAGCCAGTCTGCAGGTGCAATAGTTTGGCTGGCTTTGGCTCATAAGGTGTTTTTCTGCCTGATCAAATTAGACAGGGTTAAGGACCAGGTGTTGTTCCTCTCCTTGATTCTACATTTATTGGTGCATGTTTACCACCATTTCATTTAGAAAATAATTCAGGGCAGAGTCACTTTTAGAGATCATATTGTGGAGCAGGTCGTGCAGGAATGGCTGTTCATCAAAATGCTTGAAATATCTTTGTTTAACATAATGTCTGTCTTTGGACAGCTTAGTATTTCTCTCACAGGCAATAGTGCAATGATCATCATTACATAATTACAAAATACCCCAATATTATGTGGGGAATTCTTTAGAATGACATTTAAGAGCACAGGCTTTGATTGGTCTCTGGTATTAGGTTTTGTTGATGCATGAATTAGTGGTGTATGATTTAGAGAGAGACACATATTTTAATAGTTTAGATGACGGAGATAATAAATCTCAGTTAAGGTAAAAGTACAAATTCAGAGTCATTAAGCTTTTGCTGGATAACAGAGAGAGAGATGGCACTTCAAAATGTACCTATGGCAGCCAACTACGGTGAGGTGGAAGTCCACACGATGAGAAAACGTTGAGAATTACTTGTTACTCAGGTCTGTCTTTCTGAACATTCCCATATGCCAGGGTGTCAATTTAATCTGAGGTTTCTCTCTGCTTTAGTGAGCTGACTGTCTGATGGGGCTTCATGCTTAGAAACAATCCATAATGTGCACATGCTAAACTGGTCTCACCAATCCAGGTGGGGTGAATTCACATTATGCTCTCTTACTACCACAGTAAAAAGATGGATGAAACAATAGCAGCGAAAATCCAAAGTCTAGCTGCTTAAAATGCATCTTTTTCAGAAGGTATACAATGTGGTAATTTAGCAGAAACTTTTAACTAAAATGTGTTTTCTTTGTGTTTAACTGATTTTGGAGGCTTGTCCTTAGCTATATAATCTAGTTTTCTGTAGTATTCACACTGGGACATTTCTTCACTGAAAAGTGGGATTTTTCCTTACTTCCGTTAAAATCCAATTTACTTGCATGTATTAGCTGGGATTTCACAGCTAATTATTACCTATTGTGTGCTATATTGAACTTTTCTTGTGGAAAAATCCATTTAACCTAATATTCAATATAGAGTATGTTTTAAGGGTTTCAAATCTAACTGTAGGGCTACTTTAATGTAGTCCAACATGAACTTTTTAAAATGTATACTGTTTTTAGCTGTGACGTCCCAACTAGTACAGTCCTCTAAATCAGCTATAAGTTAGACATTGATCAATAATTTAGTCTTACATTGTTATTAGTGCTTGCTGCTTAGGTCCTGGGACTCTCAGGATATATGGTTGGAACAAGGCATCAGAATCAGCTAAATCTCCAACTCCAAAAATCCAACTATTTGGGATTGTTCGATAAATAGAAAAAAGGTTTCTTGCTCTGGATTACCTCCTAAAATTACACAATACTGCCATGTTTGGTTATTTTTGGATTGTCGCCACACTAACCATCTCTACAAGTACATTAGGAAGCAAAATGTTTCAGTTTCAATATTGTGCTCCTGTGGTTTACATGTTGTTTCACGATAGGTTACAAATAGTATTGCTAATGTACGACATTTATGCCCATTGACTCCAATGTAAACATCCGCTAGCTCTCTCCTTGTACTACTGTGAGCTAACTTTTAGCTAACGGATGAAGTGTAATATTATTATCCAGTACCAAGACAGACAAGCAATTGAGGAAAGAAGGGATTACCATACTGTCTATGGTTTTATTACAGTATTTCACAATCTGGGGTTTGAATGTTAGGCTATGGGAAAGTCAAATGTCAATAACATAGTATAACGATTCGGTTTACTTTGCATCTCTCTCTTTTCAGAGTCGTTGAGGCCTCTGCCCCAGTGTTTCCCACATCGGTTGGCGGTGGCGGGGGTCATTATTGTTCTATATTTTTTTCTGTGTGTGTGTGGAATAAACCTTTAAAACCAAGTATTTAGACAAAGTATTATTTGTGTGGAATAAACCTTTAAAACCAAGTAGTTAGACAAAGTATTATTTGAAGCCTCCGACCCTGCGGTGGCGCTGTCACAAAAACCTAGGGTCCTGAGAATGCAGCCTCCGAACCTGCAGGTTCCTACTATTGGATTTAAACAGTGAAAATTTAAAAAAAAAACTGTCCCGGTGTAAAATACTAGACAAAAACTAATTTATACAGTGTAGGGGTGTAGGGGTACATCAATGCTTAAAATGTCAAAAAATTCCAAAGCTGACAGGATTTTTTAAGGCTTTAAATGAGAGGGAGCGATCATCAATTGTTACCTTACCTAGCTCAGGAGAGCTAGCACCATCATTGCCACCATTAGAGCACCCGGGCCCTCATCATCAGAGTATATACTAAACTAGGAGCCAACTACGTCTGGGCCTACTACTATATGGCTACTGACACCATGGAGATGGAGTGTGAGTGGGCAGCAGGAGGAGAGAAGAGGGCAGGAGAGCCAGTGCGGGCAGAGCCAGTAGGAGTAGGAGGCAATTGGGCAGGAGCGCATGATGAGGCAGGATGAAACAACCTGTATAGCACTTACCCGGGTTGCTGGGGCAACGACAACATGAACAAACAGGTGCGTGCTTACTGGGCCAAAATGGGACCAGAATCCTGCCAGACTAAAGAAGCTGACCTCTGCACATCAAAATGGCAGTACAAGCACCAGAGAAGATTATTTTCCAAAATACATTTGTACAAAGCTTCTCAGCCCCAAGGGCTTACGGCTGGTTAATGCGGGGCTGAGCATTCCAATTAGTTATCCATTTTTAGAACAGTAATAAATTAAATTATAGAACACCACTTTTGCAAGTTTCGCAGGATCTTTAAGCGATCATAACTTTGATCGTAGAGCGTCTGACAGTTGGAGAAAGCCTGCACAGGTAGAAAGCATTCTATTCAGGAGTGACAATCTATCTCCCCTGTTGATCACAGAACATTGATCTGGCTAGAACAAATGACTGATGTGAACCCTCACCGGGGGATGAGTAAACGTTTGAATGGGAAGAGGAGAGAGCACTGCTGTTCCCACCAAATCCATCTTATTGGATTTCAGCTGTGGGCATTCATCACTCCCAACCACTGTGTTACTTGTGGACTGGCTGCAGAACTTTAATAAAAAACCCTCCCGCCAACTCCACTCTGTTTGTTGGGTCAGACAAAAAAGGCATTAATATTGGTGATGGCTTTGTCAGGAAAATTCACTTTAGAAAATCTCTAGTTGACAGAGTAGGTAGAGAAATATGACCTCATAGCACTAATCCCACTACCAGAAGTCCTCTATAACAATCCTTTATCCTCCTTTCCTTAAAAATAATAATAAATAAAATAATAATAATCCTTTCTACTTTGCATCTACAATAGCAGATGTTATAAATATAAATGTATAAAGTACAGCTGTGTATAAGAAATATGGGAGCATGCACAGGGCAGACCTTAATTATAAAAATTTTGAGTCTAATGCCTAATTTTAACGAAACCCTCATCTAAAATTTATAGATTTAATGGCTGCCACTGGCCAACAATAAACAATTAGTAGGAATTGTACATAAATATTCTCAATATATAATAATATATTCTTTTGCAAAGATCATAAATCAGCTTGTTAACCTATTGAGAGCTCCTTCTCAATAGTGGAAGGATAAAGGTGAGCTAAATGTGTCCATTCATCTTAGATGACCCCTGAACTATTGGAGCCATGACCAGGTCAAACACTGTACCCTCATTTTTTAACTGTGCAACAGCTACAATATCCTAAATCCTACTGCAATATGGGGGATTTTATGTTATTTGCCAAATTCTTGTAGTGTGTAATTAGGGACTTCACAGAATATCATGTGAAACATCACACGGCTACAGCATGGACAAAATCAGAAGTCACCTCTACCAGTCAGACTATCCAATGTAGGTTTGAAGGCCATTGAAATTCCACTAGAAGAAGAGAGGCGATGATACTTTTTGATAGAATGTGTTTTGAAAGAGGGTCACAAGTTTTGGCCAGGATGAGTTTTACTTATCTTAGAAGACTCTCTCTATCACCATCACTACTATACCATCCCCCAGTGGGGTGTGAATGCTTCCTCTGTATACGGGCCCAGGGATTTGCCAGTGGCCCCTTTCTTTGTCCATTGAATGGGCATGGCTCGGCCACTTTTTTAAGGCACCCTAATGTACCATGGCTGGACCACAAAGGCAGCATGGTACTTTGCCTGGGATAATGACGCTACCTTAATTCAGGGCAAGGGGCCACTAACAGAAAGCTTTAAAGTGAATCCCAGGGAGGAGTCCCTTGTTCCAATCAATAATTTTTTTTTTACAAAAACTACCTTCCTCTCAGCCTCCACTTCTCTCACTTCTCTCGCTCTAAGAGGGAATGTTTTCTTCCGGCGTATTGTCATCCTGAACCAAATATAAACAAACAACAGTAAGGCTGGAGCAGAGAACATACCAAGAGCCACTGGAGCCTCCAATCTCCTCCCAAAAGAAAAAAAAGGACCAAGATAAACACAAAGAAACCTCTTCAAACGAGGGCCTCCTCAGCCCTGCTCCAGTGACACATATTAGCAGGAGAGATTTAGGCCATAAACTTTGCAGTATGAGGGAAAGAAGGCCTGGAGCATTGAGCAATGGGAATAAAACAGAAGTGAGATATTCAATACAGACAAAGAACATGGAGGTAGAATCAGAATACTTTTCAGGACTATGTGTTCCCTTACAGAGACATGTGTTCAGTTCATTCAGCTCCAAAAACACGTAAACATAATCCTTGTCCAGACCCAATGCCACATATGCCTCTCATAGCAAATTTCATTGATAACGTCAAGTAAAATTTAAATACAGTAAAACCTTCTGGCACAATGTTCTCTGTAGTTTATCCTGAGTGCCTGCTAGTGTCTGCTATCAATTCAAGTCTATCTTGCTAGTTGCTACATGGGAAAATTGTCACTCAGCTATATACCTTACTCATGCAGCTAACTGGTGACTTTAATAAGTAAAACTCATCTGGCTTTCACCATAAAGTTCATGTTATTATTATATTACATACATTATTATATTACATATTATATTACATATATTACATATGGGGCAGTGTAGTCTAGTGGTCTAGGTTTTGGACTCCCAACCGGAAGGTCGTGGGTTTGAGCCCCAGAGTTGGCCTACCGTTAAGCTTCCTTGAGCAAGATGCCTAAACCCTATTTGCTCCATGTAATAGCACATGTAATTGTAAGTCGCTTTGGATAAAAGCGTCTGCTAAATGACCTAATTGTAATATATATTTTAACAACTTGCTTTTGCAATTTGCAATTAGCAATGTGTTGTAATCTATTGATCTGCAGAAGCTACAAATTCCATCTTCCATGTTGGTAAAATCGCACAAGGTTAAGTGTGTACTGCATCTCATCTGATCTGAGCAGTAAGTACACCACAAAGGAGTAATTAGGACTAGCTTCTTTGCTAAAGACACTCTGAGAGACAGGCTAGCTGAGAAGGGCAAAGTTCCCCAATAGACAGCATTTATCAAGCACTCCCAAACCCCCACCCCCACCAGCAGTAGCAGCTCTCTTCTCCTCTTTCTTTTCTTTTCTACCTCCATTGCTAAACTAAGAACAAAAGGCTCTCACACAAAAAAGGCACCCATACTTTTACTACAGGGACTACAGAAAAAGGGGTGTTGGTGGTGGTGGTGGGATGCAAGACAGAGGAAGAAAAAATAGCACAAAGACCAACAGAGAGGGAGGGAGGGAGGGAGGGAGACAGAAGGATGAAGGTTCCCCAAAAACTTTGATGGACCTTAAGATGAAAAAAAATATTTGTCTTTTGAAATTCAGAAGCTGACAATGGGACATAATCACCAAAACACACTGCGTATATAAATCAAATCTGAAATTTATTTAGAAGAAGATTTATGAAGATGTGTTAAACAAAAACGAAAAAATACGATTAATGCATAATTGCATAATGAATGCCATCAGTCCTCAGTTTGATATACTTTAGCTGAGTAGGCCAACCCTGTCAGAGTAGATCTGACAGGGTTGGGTTGGGTTCACATTTTGAACACTATTGGCTAAACAGGTAAATCCCTTCAACATGTCCTGCCATAACTTACTGTTTCAAGAGGAAATACATCAACAGCAAGCCATTTTATGTGGACTTGAAGTATAAACAAAAGCATTGGCTGGATCAAAGGCACAAAGCAAAATGTGTACTCACCACTAGTTAGGCCTCACTGGCCTACCATCCTCTGGGTGTATGGATGGAGCTGAAAGCACTGCCTGCCACGGTTCAAAACGCCTCTACAAAGAAGAGGTTAGAAAAGTGGGAAGGGGTTACTCTACTGTCATAAGCAGTGTGGAGTGCCACATAAAAGCTGCTTGAATAAAACTCAAACTTTTCAATGGAGTTGGGTGGGCAGGGCTGGATTGGATTGACATTTAAACAAAGACTAGTTATGAGTCGTGAACTAATCATTTCACTTTTACTGTGCACAGTCCACTGTTCCTGAGCCTATAGGTTACAACTGTCATGTGACAAATGAGCGAAAGACACAAACCAGAAGACCCATAGTTATGAGTGCTGAACTAATAATTTCTGTTTCCTGTAGCCTACTGACTGAGCCTATGCAGCTGTCATGCGACGAGTGAACAACGTAAGAGTCCAAGACCATTCACACATGCATGAAAATGATCTAATCAGTCACTGAGCCAACTCATTACTCCTGGTCACATAAAAGATTAGTTCAAAATAACTAAACGTTCACGAGCAACACAACACTAGAACAAATAGTTCTGGTTAGTTTCTTAGGCAACCTGCCAGAGTGGCTCAGACTTTCCTCCCTCCTGTGGTGTCAATCGTCAATTATATTGCGGCTGTTGCACCAGCACAGCTTGACCCAGTATCAGGTGAGACACACATTGCCTGTGCAACTAAAAGGGCACCCTGAGATAGTATAAACCCATGTGTGTGATTCCTTATAAAAGCTGCAGTAAGGAAATGTAAGATTAACGGAAAGCTTAGTCAGACTATCCCTGGAGAATATGTGCTCAAGACCACATAGCACCCCCATGTGGTCAGATTGTAAATGCTTGGAGAGTCCATATTGTTTGATACTAACTGGCTATAACACAAATGAAATCCTCCAGTTTGAATAGCAACTTCACTGAGTGACTTTATTGAGTGCTACTCTCCATACATCTGTGCTCTCACCACACACATGCACAGCACTGCCCCCGGTTAATTGGATCATCAGGATGTGACAACCCGCACGTCCTGATGATGCAATTAATTGTCCGTTCTTTGAATTGTCCTTTGAACCTTTGAATGCAGTGACTTTTTAGTGTTGGTTTACTTAATGATAAAGTCTGTTAGTCTCTGTGGCAGTAGCCTCTGTGTCTTGTTGAATGTAGTGAAAAACCTGCCGAATCTTTAATTTTCCTTTTCTTTCAGCATCTGTGTCTCTTGTCTCCATATCTTTTTTAGGTATCAATATGTCTGGGAGCTTTCCTCTAAATCTCCTTTTGAAAAGTAGCTTCGTGGGGCTCTTTTCTGTGGTAAACCGGTAGATTGTGATGTACTTACGGAGGTCCTTCTTCCAGTCTAGTTCTTCAGATTGTGCGATGCTTCATCAGTGAAGCATTTTGTCTCTTCACATAACCATTAGCTTGTGCCCACATTCTCACATGTAGTATTCAGAATGTCTGGAACTGGTAGGACATGAACTGTGGGCCACAATCGGCTCCGATTGTGATAGGGAGACCATGGCGACTGAAAATGTGCCCTACACTGTCGATCACCTTGCCTGTGGTAGTTGATCGTCTGTAATAGTCTATACCTACCAATATAGAATGTCCTCAGGGACGTCACTAGACATTTATGGTTTGGGGGGCTAAACCATAACTAAGAACCCCCCCCCCCCCCCTCCATAAAGATTAGCCTCATTAGCCTCAGTCATTATTTCTGGAGTAAAGAGTATAAGGCCATATAAGGAGGCTCTGTCGGACCACCAACCAACAATTAATTACAAAATGTTTGTGTAAACGGCTATCGCGAGTACCTGCATTGTATTCCACACGGGACACGAACTCGCAACCTCAGGGTTGGGAGGCAGACACACTAAGCAAGATGCTAAAATACAGTGTCGAGAAGTGAGGTTTACTTTACTGCACAGAACTGTACCTGCTGGCCACTTTTACATATGCAATTCACCAATGAATCCACCGATCACATTCTGATAAAAAACAGTCTTGTTACATTGGCAAAAGTCCAGACGATCTGGTCCAGAAAATATTTAGTTAAAGATGCACATTATTACATCAATAAATACCGATGGACAGCGATCGCGTACCAAAACATTTCCCTTTCAGTCCAGGAAATTGTCACGATTAGCGTGCACAGGCCCATGCACTGTCCGTGCCTCCCGTCCTAGCTGCGCACCTGCAGGTGAGTAGCCCCACACAGTTGCGCCTCTTTACGTCAATCATGGACACTATTTTAGATTCTCGACTGCACTAGGTGCTGTCGATCATTGTTTGGTGTGTCTGTGGCAGAACCCACATAACGCTGCGTTGAGTTTAAGTTTGTTTTTCGCCTATTGTTAGTTCTGTATATATTAAACTACGAGCCTAGCTCGGGTAAACCCTTCTTTGCATCTCCAGTGTCTCTTTTCCGGCTCTCGGCTGCACTCGCCACCTGCACTCGCCACTGCCCATTACAGAATGATCGACCTAATTCATGTGCATCAATCGGAGCGACACGCTACCCCGCTGCCCAGCCAGTCACTTGCCCCCCATTCCCTGAGGTATGCATTGGACTTACCGGTGCGTCCGCCGCTCTGCCTACCACCTATCCTGCTTTTCTGGAGGAATACTGAGAGACTGGGAACTTTCGCGACCTCCTCCGCGGGCCAGTACGTTTTTCGCCTATTGGCAGTTTTGTTTTTGTATTAAACTATGAGCCTAACTCGGGTAAACCCTTCTTCGCTGATCCAGTGTCTCTTTTCCGGCTCGCGCCTGCACTTGCCGCCTCCGCCCGTTACAGAAATAAACAATCCACATTTTAGGCAGGATCTTTAATTCAGCAGGGCAGACTTTATTTATTCAAAGCTGTTGTCTCGATTTTCTCCAGTGTCCGATGTTCATTCGACCAAGTTCATTCGACCAAGTTCATATTCCACGTGTCGTAGCTACTGTACTAGTTTATCCATATTCCACTCTACATTCAGGCACAGAAAACTTGACCTATAATATGCGTTCAAACTTCCGGTCGAAGGAGATTCTCATTTAAGATGGTGTTTTCGATGGAGCCTATTTTTAAATAAACAAATCTCTTAACATTACCTCAGAAAATTAACCTTTCACAGACTCAATGTAACAATTGTAAGATCATTACATGTGCAAAATATTCTAAACTTTACACTAACCAGGCATGTTTGTTTGGGGGAGCAAAAAGTCTAGCGACGCCCCTGAATGTCCTGTTGGTAGTGGGCCCAATAAGTCAGTGGCGACATCTTGCCACGGCCTATCTGGTATTGCTGTAGGTCGTAGTGGTTCAAGTACATCGGATAGTGCCACCATCTGGCAACCATGACATGACTACACACGTTTCTCTGCAGCCATATCCATTCCTGGCCACCACACTTTACTCCTGAGGTGCTGCTTTGTGCCCACTGCCTAAATGTCCCTCATGGGCCAATGCTAAGGTCTTGGCTCTTAGTGTGTGTGGTAAAACAGTAGTGTCCCCCTCAACGCTAATTGTCAAATAACACACAGTTCAGATGCTATTGGCGCATATGCCTGGCACTTGTCATTGCAGCCACTTAGTATTGCACTTCTCAGTTCTCTTAATTATTTATCTGCGACCACAGCCTCCTACAATTCTTTTGTAGTTAGTGCTCTTGGAGTTGCATTTGTAGCAACAAACCTCACATATTTTTCTTCTCCATGTTCATGAGTCTCCTCTGTTGCACTCCTTCCTAAAAGTTGTGATGCAAGGGCCTCTCGATTGGTTTGTGAATAGCTTCGTTCAGTCTTATTTAGGTTTCTACGTACAGCATATTGGTATCATGTCACGTTGTTGTTCTTATACTAGGACTGCGCCAGTGCCAACCGGTCCTGCGTCTGTTATGACTTTGGTGGGGGCATCTTTGTTGAAATATGCCATATTGTCAGCTTCAGATAGTTTTTCCTTGAGTACCCAAAATGATTGTTTCTGCTACCATAATTGTAATTGTAACCTCAATCTGAAGTAGCCTCAATCTCTTTTTACCACGTTTTGCAGCAGAATTAGCCATTGTGATTTGTACAAAGGATGACACCTTGATTGTGATGTATAATGGAAAAGTGCACAGGTTTTGTGAGTACGCCATCTTTTAGTATGAAAGCTGCGCAGTCTTTTTTACATGAGGCCCCAGGAGAGCAGAGCAGAAGACTTTGACACACGGAAACAGAAGGGAAATGACAGACCCATCCGCCTGCCTGAATACTCAGTACTCATCTGCCAAGGATTACATGCAAGGATTACATGCATTCTGAATATTGTGAAAAAAACTGTTCAGACTGGGTCTGCCAAACAAACTCACCTGTGTAATATTTGTGTCAAAATTTTGAAAAATTAGCACAAACTCGCAACACAAAACCTTGAAATGAGAACTTTTCAACATTATTTTAAAACAAAAAGTGCATAGAGTTCCGAGCAGCATTTCTTATAAAGTAAAACTGAAATTTTTAATAATTAAACAAAATGGCTCCCCAAAGTTTTATAAAGTAAATAAAGAAAGAAAACTAGTAAAATTAATTTGTACTAAATTTGTGTCTCAATTAGTAGTCCCAATTCGGCAGCACCAGATTGTGGTGCAGAAAGCGTTGCTCTACTGCTTTAAGGGCGTGCAGTGACTTCTACTCCTGCATCACTGGTGGGGTATATTTTCGTCCCTCGGTGTACAATGACAGAGGGCTTTCCTGGTTCATCATAACTCAACCCAAATGACTGACTGTACTGCTCATTTAGCAGCAGGGACACTGTTAGTTTCCACCCCGTCATCGGGCTCACTAGTTCTTTGGACGTCTCCCAATTCCAATTCTGTGTCCACCACAGGGTCCTCCGATGGCAGTGTAACACAATTAGCTTCCCCTTCTGCACTAAAATTGGGATCAGGCATCATTTCTTCGCTGGAGGAAGTACCAGGGGCACCACTTCCTTCCACACAGACTGCATCAGGCCTATCATCAGCATGGTTCAATGACTGAATAGAAGGGGGCAAAATTGACCAGTCACCATCTGTGATTCCTCCGGAAGAATAGTAGGGATCCTCATCCTCAGTCTCTGAAGTAGAGCACAGTGTTTCACCAGCTATCTGCCCCTCATTCTATTGTGCTCTTTTCATCATAGAGACACTGGAGGCTCTGGTGGATGGTCTCTGAGATGAATATCCCTCCTCCCAAACCTCTGGCATCCTTAATAGGAACCCTATGAGTAGAAGATGGTCCCGATGGAGCATTTTAACTATTTATCTTCCCCCTTCAGGCCTCACCCAATACACAGGTAGGTTAGGAAGCTTTCCAATGACCACATTGGGTTGTGGTCAGACAGGCGGACACACACATCAATTGGCAGACGAGCCTCTCTGCCGAACATTAGGTAATATGGCGAATATCCAGTCGCCTCATTACGGGTTCTGTTATAGGCATGCACCATAAATGACACATGCTGACTCCATCTCTGTTTGTGTTTTGGATTGATAGTGCCCAGCATGGATAGGAGAGTCCGATTGAACCACTCTGGCATATTGGTCTATATCAGCTGCCATTTTGTGCCAGTAAAATCTATCCCGTACCAGTGGTCTGGTACAGGATATGATGCCCAAAATTATCATACAATGACTGTAGTACTAGATGCCGGTGCATTTCTAGAAGCACCAACTGAAACACTTCTTTCCCTGTCGACCTCACTGCCCTCCTATACCGGAGTCTGTTTCATAGTTGTAGCTTTTCCCCCTCTCTCTGAAGAAGAGAGGTCTCTGGATGAGAGCTCTGAATAGTGCAGGGCCACCTTCCTGCTCTGTTTCACCCTCCCAAGGGTTCCTGTACGAATTAGGTATACATACAGGTCTGGGATGGCAGAGGGTAATGCACTGATCTATGCACCGACCTTGGGGGTCTAGAGACTCGGTGGCATTCAATCTTTTGCAGAGGGCGGTATCCACCCCTCATCTCCTTGCTCGCATTCAGCTCTGCATCAATGTTCTCTCTGCCTGCCCTATACTGTATGCCAAAATAATAAATGGACAGGGCTGCCAGCTATCTATGGCCAGTGGCATTGAGTTTGGCAGTAGTGAGAACATAATTCAGAGGATTGTTGTCGGTTCTCACTACTTCACGACTACCCATATAGGTAGTCGTGAATTTGTCGATTACAGCCATTTCAGCGCCAGAAACTTCAGTTTATGGACTGGGTAGTTAGTTTCAGAGTTCATCAAAGGCTACGGGATGCAATCCTTCCGGATACTCCTGGTTGAGCACCGCGCCCAAACCATGGATTCTGGCATCCACGTGCAGTAAATAGGGCTTGGTCGGGTCGGCAAAAGCCAGAAGAGGAGCATGTGTAAGACAGTGGATTATCTCCTTAAAGGCGGCAGTGCAGGCTGGGGTCCATCTCTAAAAGGCCCCCGCTTCTTGAAGTAGGTGGCCCTGGGCATTGCAGCTTTCTTATCTCGCTGTGCTGGCTAATAGGCTTTTGTCAGGTCTGTCAGGGGTCTCACAATATCTAAAGTATTTAGAGATTAATCGCATTTAATACCCGCAGAAACCCAGGAAAGATTGCAAGGTCTTGAAATCGGTAGGTTGTTCCCAGTGAATTTTTCAGGGTCGGTGGCTATCCCCAAGGCTGACACAATATACTGTAGCTGGTAGAATGGACATTTGTCAATGGATGGCGGTCAAGCACTTTAAGGAGGCATCCCTCGTGTTCTTCCAGCGTCCTACTAAATACTATTAGGTCATCGAGGTACACCAGACATTGGAGCAGGTTCATGTCTCCCAAAGCCTTCTCCATTAGCCTCTGAAATGTGGCTGGTGCTTCTGTGATGCCCTGGGGCACTCAAACTGGAAGAACCCCAGTGGGTATATGAAGACTGTTTTCTCTTTGTCCTCTTCAGCCACCGCGACTTGGTGGTAGCCATTTCTTAGGTCCAATACAGAAAACCAATAACTCCCTGTCATGCGGTCTAAGGCATTGTTGATTCTAGGGACAGTGTACTGGTCAGGAATGGTCCGTGCATTAAGAGTGCTGTATTCTATGCACATCCTAATTGAGCCATTCTTTTTCCTTGCCATCACAATTGGCGAAGCGTATGGGCTGCGTGACTCCTTTTATTATCCCAGCAGCAAGTAGCTTTGCAGGTGGCGTCTCACATCATTTATATCCGCTGGAGGGAGGAGTCTTGTTTGTTCAATGAAAGGTCGAAGGTCCCTGATGCAGATTGTATGTTAAATGCTTTTAGCCAGCCCAACATCCCATTCTCTAAGGGAAAATACTCCAGCTCTCTCGGATAACTTGTTAGCGTGTCACTCTTTCCAAGCTCTGTGGATGGGAGACTCTCCAAAGTTGAATAATCCGGGATCCACTGTGTTAGACGAGATCTCCTCTTTATGGACATCTTTATGGCTACAACAGTTCCCTTGGGGATGGCTTTGGCTTTTAGAGACACATGGGCACCACGACCCCAGCTGGGAGAGGATGGGGAGAGGATACTAATACATCTTGCTCCCACGACTCCTTTGCATTCACTTGACAGGCAGCACATACCACTCCCCCTGGGGAAATTTGTAGTGGTCTGGGTCCCACCCACCATATTTGTCCAACACTATCATCCATGTAGGTGCCTGTACACACACTCTCCATGACTGGGCTTGGCCATTACTCTTGCTCCGTCTCTAGACTTGGGCCCATGGTGGAAACTCCTTGCATTGGTATCAATAATAACTGGTGCCTTATCTGGACCGCTAGGGTCTGGGGACACCAGTGCCAACACAGTCTTTGGTTAAGGATGACCTCCATCACCAAACAATTCAACACTCATGGCTACATACCCTTGATAAGGATAGCTGGTATTCACTGAGGCCCCCATAGTGTGACAGATGTGCTGTGTACCAACTTTAGAATATTATGGTGACACTGTCCATCAATGCAGTGGTGCAGCTGACAATCAATGATTACCTTACTCAGTGACGATTCTCTCACTAGCCCTTTCAGAAGGCTGGTGGCCTCTCTGGCATCTATTGCACTTTAACAGAGCGGTTTTTGGTGGCTCTTTGTTGCTTCATTTGCGCCTCCGCAACAAATTAATCAGTTTCTGTATGACCTTCGCTGAGTCCTCAGGGGTCGTACAGTGCATGGCCATATTTCCATCTTCTCCACATCGATAACAAAAAAAAAAATCTCCATCATTGCTGGTTAAGCCTTTCCCTTTGTTACCCAGCCGATAGGGACCAGTCATTTTCCCTCTGTTCTCTTTGGAGTCTGTTCTCTATCCATACTCCTTGGGTGGCCCAGAATCAGTGTAGGTCACTGCCATTACACCGAGTTGATTCTGCAGGTTCTCCACTTGTTTCTTTAATGCCTGAACCTCACAATTGGCCTTTGCTTTGGCTTCTTTCTCGATCAGTACTACTTTGTTGGGTGTATGAGTGGTTTTTAACTGTCCAGTGGTCAGCCCTGCCACCTGGGACTGCAGCGGACCAATCTGAGCTCTTAAGTCTCTGACTTCACATTTAGTTGGACGAATTTCATTTAACAGTGTCAGGAAAGAGGGGAGGGGTTACTATTTCTCTCTCTCTACCACAATTGTAGAAACATTATGTCAGACTCAGTGGCTCCCTGAGGTGTGTTTCTATATCTCTGCCTCGAGTGCGAGCTTTTCTTTTAATGTAGGACTAGCTACTAAAGTAAGAGGTAGAGATTTTATTAGCAGCCTGACTCATTTGTAACAAGTGTGTTATACGCAAGCATGTAGACGGTTTGAACTGTTCACTTTCACTATAAAACAGCACCCTGTTGCAGGCCTAATTTGTAGCTTGAGTACGATGTGTTTGTGGCAGCCCAAAATGGTATATATAATATACATTGGATTAAGTAGTAGCTAGTCACGTCATGGCAGAGACATGCACAGGGAGGTTAATTTTTTATTTGCTCTTGTTAACGTTGCTGCTGTCGCTTGTTTTGTATCCTGCCAGCCTATTGCACTGGTTTCATTTGAAAAATATTTCTTTATTGTAACTGAGCCAATGGGTAAAAACTATCTAGTCTAGCTCTCTGTCTCTTCTATAGGCCTACTGTAGGCACAACATGTACCATCATTCTAAGAAGTGAACCTTAAGTGTGTCTTAACTGCCCAAAGTTACAGGTTCGATTCTTGGAAGATGTGTTTTCAGCACAAAATTCTTATAATCTTATAACTCTCCCGTAAGATCTGTGCTTAATTCCACACAATTCGTAACAACTTGGTGGTGGTTTATTATGATATTAACATAGAACACTAAACCTAAAAGGTGTTACAGGACTGGGTGGAGGCCAGAGAGAATGGGGTACTGCAACAATCAATCACAGAGTCGGCAGAAACTATCAACAGGTTGAATTAGAAAACAAACAAAAACCTTAGCTCGCTCTGGAGCACTATCTAACACAGAACTAGACTAAACTTGTATTACCTTTGAAATCTTTTATAAATGATCTTTTTAAAAATGCTTTTTCTATCGGCACAAACTGTTTCCCACTGTTACACATGCGTAATTACTAAACTGTTTTAAGTAATTACTAAACTGTTTTAAGGACTAAATGAGAAAACTTTGAGTAATGTTGTGCAAATGCATAGGTAAAGTAACCTTGTTACATGATGCTGTCCTTATTCTAGGATAATGTTA
>JAOEHI010052293.1:0-16952 GCA_025447815.1 Percopsis transmontana | reverse complement strand
GGCAGCCGCTGTTTCTATTATTTTCAGAGAAACGCCGCCTGAACATTTAGTTTGTTTATTTTACGTGAAAATGTATGTTGTTATTTTGCGTCCTACTATCATTGTTGCGGCTAGGCTATAGTTCACATTGTTGTTCAAACAAGGATTAACCACACATTGTTGATCATTGAACAACGTGTTCATGCACTGCACCCATTAGAGCTCAGCTGTCCTACCTGTGTTTTACCATGTTCTCTTAATAGATTAGAGGGGTGAGCTGTAAGAGGTTCTTGTCGTGGACATTTTACGTTATAAATGACTCTTGCACAACAAACTGGGTTTAATTACATTTGCAAATTGCTTCACCATGTCAAAGACCGTGCTGGTCAGTGAGATAGAATGAACAACCTTCAGTAACAAACATGCATGCTTGTATAGTGGCACATAACACCTATCTACTCCTCCCCGGCTCCTAGAAAGGCTGTATAATCCAAACACCCACTGGGTAGCCAAAACACCCATTCCTGATAGGAGTTCCCAGAACAGCATGGCTTTGGTTGCTCCTGTGTGTTCCAAAGCAATCAAGATATAAGCACAGTCATATTACAATGAGGCCTTGGGTCAGACAGTCATTTGTGGTATTTTTGCCACCACAGTTCTGAGCTTATATTAACGTTTCTTGGACATAGAAACACATAGGCCGACTACTTGTAGGCCTTTTTTGTTTTTTGTTATACTATCTTTAGGATATTCACTCTTAGATGGTACTGGTGGTGGGTTTGTTGTCGAATTTGGTTTGGTTTGAATGTGTATCAGCCTATGCTGCTGTGATCTTTTTTTAATATTGATTTTACACTGCAGACTTTCCCAATCGATATAGGCTTTCTAAGGGTGTGTTTATGGTTTACTATCTTAAGCAAATAAGGGTTGAACCAGTTCAACTGTCTACAAATGTACTAATTGTAAGTCGCTTTGGATAAAAGCGTCTGCTAAATGCTGTAAATGTAAATGTAAACATAATTATGAAAGAATTGTAAAAATATTGTTGCTACACTTCTGTTTAAAAGGCTCATAACTGAATGTTGCTGCAACAGTAAGATAATGAGCCTGTTAAACAGCCTATGTGTAAGTTAGAATGTGACTTTCCATTCTGTTTGATTAAAGTGAGGCGATTAAACCAAACCTGAATATTGGAAAGACGGAAGTTCAAGGTGGAGGAAAAAACAAGTTAAATGATTTTGTTATTCCAGAGCAGAGGGTGAACATTTTAATCTTTCCATTTAATTATTCATCACGACTTCTAATTTACATACAGTATCAACCTGCAAGTTCCATTTGAAATCTGTCGCATGATTAATATAATATGATATAACAGACAAACACAGTGGCATATATTAAAAATGTACTTCACCAGACATAAGCAGAAAATAAATGTTTTTTTAAATATTATTTTTTTATTGACAATATGCCATCGTCAGTGTCATCAACATAACATTTTTGAAAAGGTGATGCCTTGATGTGCAAAAATCACATTGGTTGTCAGTTATTAAAACATTCAATAACATTATTATGCCCTTTCTTCATATACTGTGGGTGTATTGTCTATGTCAGTTTTAACAAAGGCACTTGGACACATTTGAAATACTGATTAGGATAAAATACTTCATAGTGCAAACAAGAATACATGATAAATCAATTCAGATACTGACCACATTAGGCCATTGTCCAAAATTTCCCCAATTACCTAAAGAAATCCACTTTACTTAAGACTTTTTTTCTCTTTGTAAACAATTTCCCGACTTTCTCTATTGTAGGGAAGAGTGTGGGAGCATATTTATTCAATATATTCCGCGAATGTATACACATTATTGAAAAACTATACATTGATGCCTATGTTATTTTACCTTGCTATCTTCAAATGGTCAGGTTGGATTTATATAAGGCGTGGCAGATCCTTTACAGATCATTGTCATTGGATTGATTAATAAAGCAAGACATTATCTATAATAAATGAAAGGCCCGGGAACCAAGACATAACTCAAGTAACTCAAGAGTTTCTTGAATTCGAAGTCAAAACTCAAAATTGTGACAGATGTTAGGGGCGGAACCCAACACTAATTTGTAATGTAAAATAATAATCTCAACTCGGGGAGAATAAAACACCATGACAGTATCTTCTGAACACACAGTGATATACTCTATGTGTTATAAAATATATATAATAAGTGAATGTTTGAATTAGTTCAGAAATTATGTCTATAGGCCTCAAAGAGGTTGGTTTTCTTGTAATTATAATGTAATTGTGTTTTCCTTGAGCAGTCTCTTTAAGGTGACAGCGTTAGGTGTCAGTAATCACCCAAAAAAGGCTGTGTACCACAGTTAAAAATGGTAAATATATAGCCTTTTAAAAATACCTCTATCTGAAATGTTATATTTTAAAGCTGCAAATATTTATAAATCTCTTTACAACACCTTGCTTGTCGTCGTCGATTGGAAACATCATATATGAAAAGGAGAGAAAAAACTGTCCTGCTTTTAAATTAAATTAATGCATCAAATATACATAATGAAAGTTTGTATTTTAGATACATTTCAGCTCACAACAAATCTGAAATCTGTCACAAGAAAAGCATTGTTTCATTTCTTAATTTAATTTCTTACTTTGAGGCTGGCAGCAGTCCAAACTGTACTCTGTGTCTAGGAACAGCTAGACAAAGCTGTTCATAGACTCAAAGGGTGTGTCTCAAAATAATTTCCTGTATTCTTTCCCTCAATGTTGCTATGCATATAAGGATTAGGGTTAGAAATCATGAGGAGGGAGAGGAGGGGAGGTATTCCTGTGTTTTTTTTTGTACATGTGCAGGGTGGAGGGCAAATTATACAGCAAACTACTGCCGTATCCGAGTTGTTTTTTCAGAATTCCAAGATGTTTTCTCATAATTATAAGAACTTTTCTCAAAATAACAAGATTGTTACGTCATAACTCTGAGATCGTTATTCAGAATTCCGAGATCTTTTCTCAAAATTATGAGATTGTTATGTCATAATTACACTTTTTTTTTTTATATTAATGAATACGCTTTCGTAAATCTGAGCATTATCCCCACCCAATGTTAAAAAATAAAATTCTCTGGATACATGGAGCTCTAGGCTACTTTCATTTATGAAAATGAAAAAAAACAAAAAAAAAAACACAATTTGGCAGATAAAGGTTTCCACACAAAAGTGACGATATGATGTTATACAAATTGAGAACGCTGCTATTGATAGTTTTTACCTGGTGTCTCAATTTGAACATTAAGTTGAAATGACAAAAAATGTTATCTACAGGACGCTATGGTTTTGAAATGAAATGTTCAACAAGCACATATGGGTGTAATGTTAGGGCGTCTGCCTACTTTTGGCCATATAGTCTATATCTAATTTATTATCACTTTAGAGACTATTGATTGTGCATAACAGGTTTAAATTAATACAATGGAGACTTGATGTTTTGGACATGGGTGTACATAAACAAATGTAGCAAACGCTACAACACACACCGCTACCTGATTCGAAGCTTGCATCCTAGCTCATGACTGCTGGTTTGAGGAGAAACGCACCAGGGGTCACCACCACCCAAGACATGTGGTCAGTCTGTCTGGCCCCAACCCTTGCAGACAAGTTCAGCACCTGTACCTCCTGTACCCTATGTCCTTCATCCTCGTCCTCCTCACCTCCTCCCAGGCGCACCAGACCCAGAGCTCCTAGCTGCAGCATGGATGCGGCTGAGAATCCCAGTGGAAAGAGGGGGGAGTCAGAGGCTCCCAGTACTTCCCCAGTTCCTCCTCCTCCACCACCACCGCCGCCCAGAGGGAACAGCGGGGCACCAGGGTGGCCAAGGGTGGTTCTGGCATTGCAGAAGGCGGAGAGTGGCAAGGAGCTCCTCATCCCTCCCAGCAGAGCTGCAGCGGCCCCAGGCATGATTATATGGGCCCCGTGTACATAAGGGGGTTCAGTGGCCCCTTGAGAACCTTGCTGGCCTAGGCCCGCTACTGGCCTGCCAGAGGAGCCCTGCTCCTGGGCTACAAAGTGTCCATGAGCCTTGATGTGCTTGCGTAAAGAGCTGGGGTCTGTGTAGCGCTTGAGGCAGCCGGCCATCTTGCAGTAATAAGGTTTGTCCACGTAGTGGGTTCGTGTGTGCTTGAAGCGGTCGCTGGAGTTGGAGTAACGTTTGCTGCAGCCTTCATAGGGGCAGATGTAGGGCTTTTCTCCTGGAAGATGGGGGGAGGGAGCAAACAAAGAAAGAAAAAATAACTGAATATTAAGGTAAGGTTTCCGTGTGCAAGGTTACTGCAGTGACACCAACTCAAAGGCATTCTTACTCTGTTTAGAAATAATAAAAAACAATTATGCACAGCTAAGTAAGCTCGATTATGGCAAAAATCATAATCACGATTATTTTGGTCAATATTGAGATCACGATTATTTAACACGATTACTTATTGACTTTGGAAACATCATGCATTTATTTAACCTTTTTTTAAAACTTGTATTTTTAACAGTGGATTTCCTTGAATATAATTATATATTATATTATATATATATACTGTATTATATAATTCCTATAATAAAAAACGTCATTTGGAGACACTTCAAATTGAAATCGGCAACAATGTAATGAATTGTAAGACTGATGTATGGCTCCATGGTGCAGCTTGACCAAATGACCGTTGTAGTTGCAAAGTATTCGGCTGTAGACACATAATTTGCAACTTCCTCACGGCATTTATTATACAGGGCAGGCAGTGCAACTCTGGTGAAATGGTGTCGCGATGGCATCGCGTCACGCTTGTCCAAAGTGTTTACCAGTTTCTTAAATCCGTTGCTAACAGTACTAACTGGACACATATCTTTTGCAATGAACAATGTGATGGCATCTGTTATTTATTTATGTCTGTGTGAGCAGGATGGGTAGGCGGTTGCATTATAAAAAGTGTCCGTAATCAATGCGGTGGAAGACGACGACGGGGCTTTTCTTTTCTGTTTTTTGTTCGTTTATAGTTTGCTAATAAACCACTTTGTGATTGAATTTCAGATGATTAAATAAAATGGTCGAATTTACGTGTGGTGCAGACACCACCATGCAACAAATCTTGCACATTATTTGTTTTTGTTCCACATCGGACTCCTTGAAACCGAATTGTTTCCAAACGGCTGAAATGGTTTTACCTTTCTTATTGACTAAAGGCTCTCTTTCTGTCATCTTTGCTCTGAACTAAACATGCCACAGCCTGACGGGGAGTGAGTTTGGCCTTTTAGGGAGGGGCGAAAGAGCACCGCTGTAAAGGAAAATGGCGCGCGGTCTTTGACAAACGACAACATTGCGAAACGGAGTGCGGCACAATAATCGTTTTACCTCAATTATTTTGTTTTCATAATCGTCGGAGGCCATAATCGAAATTGAAACGAAAAATCGCACAGCCCTAGAGCTAAGCGTCATCTGCATTTCTTGGCTATTACCGGTAAAGAAAGTTGTATGTTTCATATCAGAGACTCCTGGAGGTAAATCTTTGCACAGGTTGATTACGTAGGTTGTGTGCAAACACACACAGAATAATACCAATAATACCAATAATACCAGAATGATACAGAATCTTCAGATTTTACCAACCACTTAACAGTCGGAATTGCCTTAGGATATAAATGCCTTTCTTCATTAATGAACAGAAGAAAACCTTGTTTGACGTCATATAAGAACTAGAACATTTACCACCAATGATATTTACACAGGCAATGATACATTTACCCACCTGTGTGTGAGCGGGTGTGTATCTTCAGGTTCTCAAGACGTGAAAAGCTCTTGTTGCATGTAGGACAGTGGTGTGGCTTCTCATTGGTGTGAGTGCGGATGTGGATCAGCATTTTGTATCTGTAATACAACCATAGAAGCACAGAATCATTGTTATACAATTCAAAGGAAAAATAAGTTTTTCCTGGTTTGCTTTACAATACAATAGGTCCTGAACAGTGGCGACCCCTAGTGGAAGCCAGGGAAGCTACACTCCCTGAAATTAAATGACTTCTTTAACAAAACACGTGAAATAAACTTTAATGAAACATTTCACATCCTTGTATACATATTTTGATTATGCACATTATATTTTTACCGTGATTATGGTGAATGGAAAGCTTTGTGACACGTGAAATCATCATAAGCTTCTCACTTTACAGACAGCATAGACTTGCACAGACACGCTGAGATAAAGCCACCCACCCTGTTGCTGTCTTCAGGTGTGCCTCAGTGCGACCCCGCCTGAATTGCTAGACGTTTGTTCCCTGATTTACATCGTTCTTACTTTGGTATCTAAAACCCACTTTCTTTGTTTTTATAGTGAGTGGCTTGATTTGGACAATGAAACCGACAATATTATACACCCAATTATCATACTGCATACTGATTAGCCACCCTGTTACTATGAAACATGTCACCGTAGCCTAATATACACCACATTGACAATCGCTACGTGTCAAAATATCATCAGGCTACTGAAATCCCCACGTCTCGCTATCGTCGACAGGGACTTTCCAGAGAGTTGGCTGACCGGTCAGGTAGCTATATCACAGTCATCCCTGAGCTGCGCTATGCCAGCGGTATGGGACGGTCTCATCCGTATGTCACGCAGGTATATAACATTTCCCTACAGCCCAACATTAAACTGCAATTTGCAGCGATGAGCCGATTTCCAAATGTAATCGGAGCAATCGACTGCACTCACATTGCTATAAGGGCACCATCTGAGAATTAATTTGCATAGGCTATATGTGAACAGAAAACATTTTCACTCAATCATTGTGCGAGTGATCTGTGATAAGCAAATGCGTCTGACAAATATTGGCTCAACTCATGATTCATTCATCTTGCGGAGTGGTAGTGTAGGGAACAGACTTGAAGCGGGGGCTGTGCAGGATGGCTGGCTTATTGGTAGGATATAGTAATATATCATTACAGTAAAATACGGCAATAACTTTGTAGTGTTTCTTGACCTCTACTTTGATGTCGGACAATTTTTTCTTTATTTCAGCCACCGTACGCGTCTCTGAGCCAGCTGCATTGAACGCTGTATTGACGCTCTGCCACTCCGCTGCCTTGCGCTTATTGCTGATTCCAGACGACAAGCCACCAAATAAATCATTTCTCCTCGTCTCCACTTCCGTTATCAGCACTTCGATCTCGCACTCAGTGAAATTCTTTATTTGTGCTCGTCTTTTAGCCTGATTTGCCATTGTTATTTGCACTTTTCAGGTGAAGGGTGACGTATTTATAGTAATTTGCATAGTCATTTATGGGAGGCAGGGTGTTGGGCTCGTGCATGTACGCTAATTTTCACGTTGATTGGGATGTATAAAGGAAAGGTGCGCAGGACCTGGCGTACGCCTGGTTTTATACATGTGAATATTTCTGTGTGTACGCACTTTTCGAATTTTGTGCTTATGCCATCTTTCAGTATGAAAGCTACGCAGTCTTTTATACATGAGTTTTCAGGGCTTTAGAAACGCTCTGTGGGGGTGTGGGTGTGGTTTAGCCCTGTCTGTGTGTGGCAGGGAATGTGTGGAGGTGTGGTTCACGGGGCTGAGACAGGTGCAGGCAATCATTACTGTCTCTCTTTTAAGCAGGGAGTGAGCACAGCTGGGGGAGAAGGCCGACGGACAAGCAGTCGCAATGGAAGGCCGAACAAAGAGCAGACAACAAATACAGGCAGTGTTCAAGTCCTGAGTGTTTGTATTGTATGTATGAGAATAAACCGTGTGACGCACGAGTCAAACCGACTACAACCGTTTGGACAGTATATTGTATGCCACACGCTCCATATCAATAGGCCACTTTCAGGTAAGACTATGGTGTCAATTGCACTACAAAAGGAATACTATGTGGTGTGACAAGAATTGCATGACTGTGGTGTGGCTAGAACTGCACTACAAAAGGAATACTAATGATCTAATTCTAATGCACTATTGGAAATTTGTTTTATTAGTTTTACCAGAAGTTGTGATTATCAATTATCAAGAGGCACACACACACACACAAACAATGGATTTAGCGTGATGATGATAATCCACAATAACTTCCTGGAAAATGAAACTGGTTTATCCAGTAATTTACACACACAGAGATAACGGAGGGAATAGCGCTGCTCACCTGGCATTGAAACCTCTCCCATTTCGCGCACAGCCCTCCCACTGGCAGCAGTACCCAGAATCCTTTTCAGGCTTGACGTGGTAGTCATTGATGTGATCCACTAGGTCTTGTAGCGAATCAAACAGTAGGTGGCACTGCAGGGTAGAGACACACAGAGCTTGACAGAGTAATTGTAAAAGAGTCTTTGTAAAAGACAGAGGTATATAAATTAGAGAATTTTCGGACTGCATTCAAAATTCATGTTTTATGTAATTAACACTTTTACTAATACTAATACCCTCTGTATTAGTATTAATCCCTAATTCTAACTCTAATCTAATTTCTAATATTTGTGCTGTGTCAATTATTTTACCTTCATCCACCGGCAAACCTGCTGATCGTCCAATGAGGGCTCGGAGGGCACGATCTTGTCTCTGTTTTGACCAACTAACGCAGAGCGGGGGAAGTTGTATCCCCGTGCGGGACTTCTGAGGGGCAGGTAGCACTGGTATCCATCCTCTATGTATCGAGAGTTAGTTGGTTCCTGGATAGTGGGGGAAATAGAGAGAGGTCATTATGAATAAAGAGGAGGTGATACATGTAATGGGGCAGGGCTAAAAGGCACCTGGTCAAACGGATGAAATTCAAGATAAAAATAATAAATATATATATATAAGGCTCTTTGAGCTACATGGTGAAACCGACCACTAACTATGGCAGAGTAAGTAAGAGTGTCTTTGGCAAACACTTCTTGAACGTTCCATTTTCTTGTACTGTGGTGACACCTACGGTAAGTAACTGGTATGTGATCACTATGAAAGTACTTTGAAAGTGTATGGACAGCGCCTGGGCCGGTGTGGGTGCTTATACAGTATATAAGCACCCAGGACAGCCAGAACTAAATACTAAAAAGAATATATTCTATTTAGTTCTGGCTGATCTCTGTGGTGGACCAGCGAGCTGCAGTTTGATGTCAAATGCATAATTTCAAAACAAACACGCGTCACGTGATCACATGTGAACTTCACGTGTTGTTTCATGTTGTGTTTTTTGTAAGGTACAAGATTATAAATAATAAATAAAATATTAGAAATTAAAATGAATACCACAAACTGGACATAATTCCATGACCACGCATAAAAATATACTGCAACCCCTTTGGGGCCCTAGTTAGAGAACCACTGTTCTATTGCACCAGGAGCCCTGTTGTGCAGGGGTGATGTGAACTGGAACCTACCCGTGAGAAGACATGGGGGAGAGGGCTGCCACTGCTGTGGAGGGACTCCAGGGGGGAGGAGGGGGACGGAGAGGTGGGAGACGAGAGCGAGGGGGAGGAGGCGTGGCGGGAGGAAGGGGACAGGCTGAGGTCCATTGCAGGAGGAGTAAAGCAGGATCTAGGGTGCTCCCGAGAAGGGGACAGGGAATCTGGACGGAAAAAGAGTAAAGAATAATTCTCTCTCCTGCTCTGTTAGATCAGCTCTTAGAAAATTCAGCACTTTGCTTATATTTAGGCTATTAATATTATAATATAATAGTATTTAGGTTATAAATATTATTTTGAGGATTGAATGATGTTTTAGCGTCTAGGTGCAAGATGTTTGACTTTTTTGTATGGTAATAATGTAACTTTTATATGTTTATGTGTTTTGCCTTTCTTAGCGGGGCCCCTCTTGAAAACGAGGGTATATGAGTGGGGTTTCCCCCGGTAAAAATCTGTTAAAAGACAGGATGAGCAGGACACAGGACTGGGGGCTTTTCCACTGCATAGTACCGGCTCGACTGGCCTTTTTTGGATTTCCATCGGGCAAAAGTTGTGGATAGTAGGCTACTTTTTTTGGTATCTCCTCCTTCGAGATTTGAGCGAGCTGAGGCGATACCAAAATGTGACATGAAAACACTGCAGACTACTGATTAATTATCACTCCGTCATTGCGCAAAACCACGGTGTGGTCAATTAAGGAGGTGCATACGTTCCTCTGTTTGGTTACCGACGAAAGGATCCAGCAATGGATGGGGTCATTCGCGAGATGGGGCAATTGTAAAGTGAGTAGAGTCGAGCCGAGTCGGTAGTATGCGATGTGGAAAAGCAGCGTAAGTGATACAGGTCAGTTTCATCTTCATAACCATGAAATGATCATTGATCAAAACTGACAGAGTTTTATGTTAAAACTCTGCTTAGCACATGGTCTTCTTATTTTCATTGGTAACCATGGTACCAATGGCACCCCTACATAGACTATGATTATTGAATACAGAATTGAACACATGATCCAACCTAAAAAACAACCCTCCAGCGTGTTTCATTGCATGGCTGTGAAAGAGTTTGTGGTTTCATACTCATCATGCTTCTCCCATTATCGGCCACACTGTTGAATCATTGAGGACAAAGTGCCTTTCCACGAGCAGAGGAGGGCTAACTGATTTGGTTTATAGCATTATGTCATTAGGAGAGTGATATAATTCCAGTATGTGAGGTTATAGAGCAAGACAAAATGGCTGAGAGAGAAAGTGAGTGAGTGTCTGTCCGTGTGTTGTCCTGTCAACAAACCACTGAACGCGCTGCTGAACGCGCGGCACATACCTGGGGAGGAAGGCGGTGAGGGAAAGGCCATGCGCAGGAGGCGTGGTCGAATGGCACTGAGCGGGGCGCAGATAGACGCAGAACTCGCCCTCTTCCCTAACCTCACGGTCCCGGTGGTCCTTCCAGAGGAGACCTTCAGGTCCAGCGGCTCGTCCAGTGACAGCATGGCTGCTGTATGACTCCCCTCCAACTTCCTGGGGAAGCAGCAAAACTCCTTACTGGGGTTTATACTGTAATTTAGCCATTTTGCATACACAAAACGGCAACATTACAATGGCTGTTGATGCAGTTATTTGACGAGAGTTTTGGAAGTTTTGTTGATAAAATTTGTCATGACAGTTAGTCATGCGATAAATTCAACTGTCAGCTGATCAGCCAGTTACAGAACCAGTTACAGAACCATTGCCCAATTTAGTTTAGTGCTGACAAGTGTTTGGAAAATAGTACCCACATGGGTCTATTCTGATTGGCTGAAGGAGGTCCAATCGTCGGCTAGCACCTGTGTTTAAAAGTAATCATTGAACGTTTGTTGTTTTGATTAGTAGAAGGTGATCCACCTGCAAATTATTTAGCATTATTAAGTTATTTATTAAGTTATTTGATTAAATGTCATAAAATAGAACAACTTTGAATGACTGATATGCAGAGCAAAATAAATCATGCTTGCAAAATCAGGATGGTCCTACCAGGCTATTACTGAACATGGCTGAACTGCCTGTACATCTGAATAAACACAACACTCGAATGACCAACATTTAGATAAGTAAATATAGAAAAATTTATGTATAATTATCCAGGTAAAGTTTTACTCTTGGTGTGACCTGTCAACTGAAAATAGGTTATCAACAAGTATCTTATACTTGTATATTATTGATTTATGGGACATCCAGGAACCTACAGTAGCTAGGCTCCTGGATTTGTCTGGTTTGGGTGTTTATAACAAAACATCTAATAAACCCTATGATATGGTTTATTCAAAACCATGCTCCACATTTTTGTGGAACACTCTTACTTAAGAAGAACACAAAACTGTGTTGTCCTTTTCCACATGTTGTGTTATGACAGTAAATGTGAAGCATGAAATAGAAATCTACTCAACTTCCTGTCCTAACTCGTATTTCCTATGACTGTGACTCAAGACCTGGGTATTTAGGATTCCAACAAATCCTGCAGCACCCTGGATAAGGCTGACTAACTTTGGCTTCTCAATTGAAATCACACTGTGTGTTCACATAGATGCATTAACGTCACACACACATTCACTGTTTACCAGTGGTCATTTTGAATTACAATTAAGTGATTTCGCTTTTATTTAAGTATTAGGAAGAAGGTAGGGTTTAGGCATTCCTACAGGATTCCTACAGGTTTTCCTGGGATGTTGGAGCTCAGACCCATGACCTTTTGGGTGGGAGACATATTTGTGTTGTAGGAAGGTCCAGTGGGGGCAGCATAGTCTAGTGGTCTAGGTGTTGGACTCCCAGTCATGGGTTCAAGCCCCAGAGTTGGCCTACCTATAAGCATCCTTTAGCCATCCTTGAGCCTAACCCCTATCTGCTCCATGTAACAAGTCTCTTTGGATAAAAGCGTCTGATAAATGACCTAATTGTAATTGTAAAGGTCGGTAGGTCTTGTGGGGCTTTCTTATGGACTCTCTCTTCCCAGACTTTCACAAGCAGAGTTTTGAACTGGCTACATTCCGGTCACAAACCTCTAACCTCTGAGCTAGTGCCGCCATAAACTTCCCCCATAATCGGCAAAAGGATCTTCAACATAATACGAAGCAGAGGCTAAACCACAATGAAGTCAGTGTTTAAGTCCGTCTGCCGGTGTGCCAACTCTCCACACTATTTTCCCGTTCCACAGCAGCCTCGCTGACTTCTCTCACGCACACGCTGCCTACCGGGGCTATTGTGGAGGCACGCACACGCAGGACCATATGCATCCAGGCACGCAGACTAAAGGCATGCATAAACCCCCACCGCCATACCCTCAAACCCCCCCCAAACTCCCTTTTCCCTCAATGACCTCTGTTTGGGCAGTGTGCCCACATGCGCTTATGGATCCCCTACCGCCCAGCCAAACCCACACTTCAACTCGCACACACACACTGCAAATACTGGCATGCACATATACTGTAATAAACACATGCTGGGCACTGGGCCATTTTCACACAATGCACAAACTAATGTACACACAGGCACACACATATAGTACATATGCAAAATCAGTGTCCGCACACACACAGATACACACACACAATACACATACTGGACTTCATACACCTGTATAAGTGCATGTACATATGTACATTTGTTAACACACACAAACACACATAAACACACAGCACACAAGAGATCCTTTCCTCTTCAGACAGGAAGTCTTCATTTCCACGGTGCCCTGGGCTGGCCTTTCCTCTCTTCCTCTCTAACTCTCTCTCTCCTTCTATCCTTGCTCTGTTCCTGTTCGCCTCCCTGCTGCTGAGTAGACAAGTCAGAAGATGAGGCTGTACCCGAAAGAGATGAGCTACAAAATCCAAAATCCAGTTAATAATTTTGATTCATACCAGTTAATAATTTCTTTCATCTGGTTTACTTAATGCATGCATTTTCAATGTTGAAGTAGGAAAGACAACAAAAAGCAAAGGCCTCTCCTCTCATTTGACATGAATGAACTTAATTTGGTGGACGGATTTGGTGTTACCATGGCACTAAATATATTTTAATATAGTATTAATTATTACATAATACAGTCAAACAGCCTGTCCCTCCCAAATGCTCAAAAAATCAACCAGCAGGAGGAAGAAATAAAGACCCCACTGTTTAGGAATAATGGAAATAGTTCCAAAGATCTCATTAAAACAAAGCCATGTCAGAAAATATGTCAGTGATGTGTTAACTGTTAACTGTAAACTTCCTAGACCTTCACTCTGTTCTCATTTACTATTTCTTGCTGTGATGCAGATACAATACAAAACACACAAGTAGCTAAACGGGACAGAAGATTTAGTGTATACAATTCAGAGATTTCACTTCTGCAAAGGTGGGATTTGGAGAGGGAGAGTGAATTTGAGTTTCTGGCATGTGAAATAGAAGTGGGGTGAGATGGAAAAATTACGGTCAGCCCAGAATTTGAGCTTCCCTCCCATTGGGGGGTCCCGACCCAGACCCACACTTCAAAAAACACTGACTTCAACCCTTATAAGGCATTACGCAATGCCACTGCAACAGCACATATGACGAGAGGCTTGTTTTTGCGGCTTGGAGGCCCGTGAAGAGAGGAGAGCGAGACCATACTCTTAGGTGCACAGGACGGCGGGAATCAGCTGAAACTGGACACACGTGAGTCAGTGGCAAGCATTTCCGTGTACCCAAACAAAGAGAGAGAGAGGGAGAACTGTAAGTAAAATAGGGATCCAATAGATATGATAGAGATTATGGTGTTAAAGAAAAAGGCTTGAAAAACAGTAGGGGGGCAGTCATAGCGAGCCACCCATTGATAACAGAGAGAAGACATATATATAATAAAGAACAGATTTCAAGGAAAACAACTTCAACTGATGTAATGAAACCCAAAGCACCAGAAATGAAAGTCATACGGTTTTTAACAGCTTTCTTACAAATAGGGTGTGTGCTGGTGTCTGGAAAATTGAGCTTTCTGTAAAGCAGTGGTTCGCAAAATGTGGGTTTTGACCCCCAAAAGAGTTGCAAGATGCTTTGTGCAACTCTGTGAGTCGTGACATGATTACAGTATTTCTAATATTGTTATTAGTAATACTATGCATCATTTCAATGCCCTTTATGGCTGTTAAACTGTATTATGTATTTTTTTATGCTGCTATGTTATGGTATTAAATAAATAAAGTGTTGCAATCCCACTAATGCTCGTGTGCGTGCACCAGCAATTCACTTCTTTTGGGGGTCACTGGTCAAAATGTTTGAGCAACCCCTGCTATAAAGATCACTGTTGAGTTTTGAGAACAAACAATAAGTGGAAACGGAGGAAAAAGAGGGCAGAGAAGGGGAGAGCAGAAGGAAAGGCTAGGTGAAGTGGGTGGGGGGGGAGAAACACAAACTAGAAGACAGGCACGGCCCCCTCCTTTTGCTCCTGAGGGCTTCTTCTCTCTCTCTTTCTCTCTCTCTCTCTCTCTCTCTCTCTCTCTCTCTCACACACACACACACTTAGCTGCCCTAAGTGATGCAACTATGTGGCCTTCGTCTGCAATAACCACCGCTAGCGCCTGTAGTGTGTCTCATACTGACACTGGCGTCTTCGCTACTTAGCCCGGCCGTGGGTGGAGAGACTGTGGAGTTTAACAACAACACCAGGATTCACTTGTAAAGTTTTCCCACCAAAGCCTTTACATTTCAGACTCAAAGACTTGAAGTATCTAACGCATTCATATTGGTGCGGCAGAAAAGGGCAGTTGGTTTTATTCACTACACTAAAACAAGCACAAGTGTCTTTTTGTTGTTTCACTATACTAATTAACACAAGTGTCTTTTTCAGTATAGTAAATAAAATGAACTGCCACTCATGGATCCAGCTGCTGACGGTGAGTTAATGCTCCCAAAACCCAGGGAGTAAAAATGTACTGAATGCGTGTTATCATAACTCTGACAGAGGATGAATTGGTGGTAAGAGATCCAGCAGTATTAGGGGGGAGCTATGCTTCTAGGGAGTCTATTTGTGTCACTCTCTGCTCACTTATCCTCCTCATTTAACCATTTTCACAAACTGAAGAAAGCAGAAGAACCTTGAATGAATGATGAATGAATGTAAAGTTCTGATTAGCATATCTATCTACATACCTATCTTATACAATTATTACACAATGGTGGGAGGGCGGCATAATGTGAGGTCATTGAACATGTGTTTGTATGTTTGTATCTCTTTCACAAGCTCTCAAAACCATTGTCATTCTTTGTTTGGCCTGCAACTTCTCATCTACAGCTCCAACTAGGGAAGATATTCCATACTGTTGGGAATCGGTCACCAACCATGTGTTTAGTCTGTCTCCTTCCCAGAATATTGCTGACCCTTTAGAAACTCTTTAGGGCTCTCACTCTTTACAATTAGGTCATTTAGAAAACATGTTGCTAATATATGGAGCAGATACAGGTTAGGCATCTTGCTCAAGGATGCTCTGGGGATTGAACCCACGACCTTCTGGCTGGGAGTCCAACACCTAGACCACTAGACTATCTGACTCTCTTACTTTCTCTCGCTTCGCTCATTTGTTATTTTATTTCTCTATAAGCGAAGGACGAGCGAGGCAGAGCAGCAGTGAGAGAGTGGGGATGAGGAGAGTGTATTGCCTCCCTTTCTTTCCTCTAGTCTTCCTGTCCTACCTGTGCCTTTCTCCTTCTACCGCCTCAAAACCCCGCCACCCTCAAACACACCCTCCACCACCACCAAAAAAACTAAATACTTGGCAGCGTGACAAGGTCGACACAGAAACCTCATCCCTCTTGTCCCCCTGTCTATCCCTCCCTCTTTGCACCCTCCATGTAGCTGGACAACAGACCTACATAGCGTTAGCATCAATGTTCTGAAGAAATGGGGGACCAGCAGAGCAAAGGAGAGTAAGTTCTCTTGAGTTGAAATGTACAAAATAACGACAGAACTGTTTGGAGGTAAGGAGTAGGCCAACGAACAGCGGAGGACGCCTACAGGAGAACGAGTCAGGAGGAGTTGGGGGGGGGTGCTTTAAACCTTCCTTGTCAGGAATTAATTTCCCTAGACGGAGCCAGACCCACAGCAGCCTGCATCCCAAAAATTTGCCTCTCACTCTTTCTCTCTACCTCCTTCTAAGTCTTCCTCCTGCGTTCTTTCTCTGTTTCTCCCTAATTCCCTCAGCTCTGTCATCCAGACCTCAAATACACAAACACATGCGCCTCACATTCCTTTGTGCAGAGCAGATTCACCCAATTTGTTTCCACTGCACTATTGTGTGCGTATTTGTGTGTTTAAGTGTGTGTGTGTGTGTGTGTGTGTGTGTGTGAGTGTGTGTGTGTGATGGGTCTGTGCTTGCACATGCCGTGTGTTGTCACGTGTGTGTGTGTATGTGTGTGTGTGTGTGTCAGATCCAGCCAAGCCAGTAAATATTAACCAGTCCCAGCTGTACTTTATGGCTCAGCTCTCATTTTCAGAGTGGGTAAAGGAAGTGAGAGAGAGAGAGAGAGAGAGAGAGAGAGAGAGAGAGAGAGAGAGAGAGAGAGAGAGAGAGAGAGAGAG
>JAOEHI010052292.1:0-16954 GCA_025447815.1 Percopsis transmontana | reverse complement strand
TGTGTGTGTGTGTGTGTGTGTGTGTGTGTGTGTGTGTGTGTGTGTGTGTGTGTGTGTGTGTGTGTGTGTGTGAGGATATTTTTAACACTTTAACTTAACCTTGGCTGCTGGCCAGTTCTCTTCAAAACTTTGTACAGTTGTATTTTATTCTGCTGTTTTATGTGGTTTCAGATACATAGCTAATAAGAACTTTGCTTGAAAACATTGCACTCTGTCTGACCTGACCATACACATCTTGTACGAGAAATTATATTAAAAATGTGGTAATTGTGTATTATATTGCTGACAGAAATTATATAAGAATTTATTAACCTACAATAGCCTACATAAAAAAAATTACTTGTATATAAACTTTACTATTTGTACAGTATTTTAGACATATATTTTAGAAATATACATACAATGTAGGGCCACCCACTGGCAGACATTGGTATTGCATGAGGAAAACAAAAAGGGAGGGTTATATTTACGTCTAAACGGAAGGAAATATTGTACAAAACAATTGAATCTTCATAGCCACTGCATTAGCCTAAATAAACCTTTATTGATATATTCCTCAGCTATAAGAACAGGAACAAGCAATCTACCATTACTTTGTCAAGCTTACTTTTAAGAAATATTTGTAATAAAAACTTTGTTCCATTCATAAATTAACTCAATTAGTAAAAGGCAGAGAAACAGTGAGTGAAAGGTATCGCACACTGTGTGGGATCTGATATGAGCCCTATATTGTCTGTTGACAAGATGGGACTCTTAACGAGGTCTTTATTCAGCAGTGTTGCCTGGTGACAGTAGGAACTGCTGAAATTTAGTAAGACCATTTCTCATTTGTGCTAAAATACACACAAATACTATTAATTTATGAATGCAGAAGACAAACACCTTTTATGTAACAGAGTGGTTCTACAGTCAGAGAACTGCTGTGGGTACTCTGAGAATCCACAGCATCTCCATCTTTCCTCTGGTTCTGGGACTGATTCTGGTGACTGGGGCAGGATCCTACCAGATCATTCAGTTTGGGACAGCTGAAAGAGCTGCTGGTTGTGTGGTCACTTGACCAACAAATGTTTGACTGTATTGTTCAAACGCAGGCACTTGCAGATGATGGACGACCTTCAGCTAAGGTCAAGGAAAGGAAGGAAATGGGGCTGATGAGAAATGCACTCCAAGGAATGCTATCTTTTTCACAAGTGTGTATCAAATTTGTACTATTATTTTTACTATTTCTAAGCAGCACAGTAATCTAGTTATGGAAGTGCATTATGGTTGGGCCATTGAAAGGCCAGACAGGTGTTTGAGATACAATAAGCTGACTGATTATATCACTTCTTAGGTTGAAGGCAGGCGGTCCTATTGTGTGATTGCTGATGTCAGTGACCACATATAAACTCGGAGTAAACCAATCATAAAGTAAGTGTCAGGTCTCTTGTTCAACAGGTGTGATATATCAGAAACCTAGCAGAGTGTGTACCCACCCAACCAGCAGTCCTACAGGCCTAGTCGGCCAACTTATACTTCCACTCCTTCATTGTAGATGAAACGTCACATGAGTCAAGTCAGCACTGACTTCTGCTTTTTGTAGTCTTCCCTGAAATGACTTACAGCTTGTTGTGGAGGCTGAGCCCCAAACCACATCCTGCCTTCAACAGTGCATGATTTCAGAGTCAGTTGACACGGAAGACAAACGGCCCGCCTTCTCGTTGCAGCTCACAGATGTGATTGGACAGTTTTTGTTCTGACATATCTAGCAAGCTGTCAGGTACCAACCCTGCTACACCAGCGTTCAACTCGCTGGGCATGTAACAGGAAGCCCTGTGGAAAAGCGGAAGAAGAGGCAGTGTTATGTGAAGGCTATACTATTCAGGTATATGTGATTCTACACTCAAAGACTGGCAGTTTGGGCATTGTTAGGAACCGTTGTGAAAGGGTATAATGTGAAAAAAGGGTTTTTCACCGTCTCGTTCTCTCTCTCTTTCAGATGATGACAAGCCCCCTGATTTCCCTGCTAGTCTGGCTTCCTCAACTTCTCGCCAACCCTGTTGTCGACTTGACCACCAAGGAACACTCAGACATGCTAGGAGAGACAGCTTCTCCTCACCTAAATTCCAGAACTGATTCTGGCCTGTTGGCGTCTTTGGGCCTTTCAACTGCCGACAGCCCACCCAAAACAGAGGAGATGTTAACCACCGTTTCTAGTGTTCTCAACCTTGTGAAAAATGATTACAGAGGACACAGACAATCTACAAGGATGCATATGTCATTATCAACGGTCAAAACAGAACTCGGTGGCGATGTCGTCGCAAATGAAACCACTGCTGTCAAGTCTGACAGAAAAAAAACATCAACAGAGGCGCCGCCCCAAGAAAGCAACGCCACACAGTTAATAGGAAACAATCACAGCTTCTTAGATTCAACTTTGGACAACTCCACCTCTCCGAAATGTAAAGAAGATGACAGAGTGTACTCCTCTCAGATGGTTTGTTTCATCACTCTCTTGGTTCTGGGAGCGACAGCTTCTCTCTTCCTAGGAATAACCATCTGTCTGTGTGTGCGTCTGGCGTCCCAGAAAGAGAGGGCAAGGAGAGGAGGCGCGAAGAAAAAAGATGTGGTGAGAGGAGTGGAGTTGAAAGACCTCTGGATGCCCCAAAAGTCCTCTCTGGAAGAGAGGGTGGAGTTTTGGTATGCCAGCGGGACCGCCGTAGGACAGGATAACACAGGGCGGAATGTGAGAACAGCGGACAGGAGCGAAGGGAGGAGGGAGAGGATGGAGAGGATGGAGAGTCTGTCAGCGCAGCCCAAAGTGACTTTAGAAGACATCAATGACTTTTGGTATTCCAATGGAAGGATACTAAAAGAGACTATCTTGTGAGATAGGAAGCTTGATCGGGTTAAACTGGATTAAATGTTGCAACTGACTTTTTTCACATCACAGAAGTTTTACATCCATTTGACATCAGCTTTTGTATCACCACTAAATTCATGTAGTTTGTAAAAAAAATGTAATAAAATATATGAACCATTAAAATCAGGATTAGCATTGATTATGTCAGATGTCCTGAGATTTACAGTGTCAAAATGTTTCTATATGACTCTATTGTTGAGATCTATGATTTATATTTATTAACTTTTTTACATTGTTGATAGAAACAGAAGTTGTTTTTTTTGCAGTGAAATGAATTGAGTTCATGAGCAACTCAATTAAAGAAAGTAAACAATATTTATCAGCATTCTAAGTCGTATATAGTAGACATATATATATATTAATATAATGTTAACTGGTCTAAGGATCATACTGTATGTTGCAGCACTCTAAGGCAATGCAATTACAATATGATGCTATATATATATATATATATACTTTTTTCACCTTACACAGTGAGGTGACCTCTGCCATAAATTTGTGGGCACACACACACACACACACAAACAAACCTGATCAGGTTCCCTTCGTGAACTTCTCATTTCTATCCAGCTCCACCTATTTCAGCAGCCACCAACCGCTTCACTCGCTTCACACAGGAAAGAGAGAGAGATTGAAAACAAGTCTAAAGGAGATATTCCACTTGTTCGGTTGAGTGTGCACGATGTAGCACACACACACTCATATTCAGACCTTCAGCCCAACCGCACTACACAGGGGTAAGTGAAGTTCACTCCGTTTTTATTTAAACCCTTTTATTAAAATAAAAAAAAATGGTAGTTATTATTATTATTATCATTGGATTAAGTCAATAGTCTCAACTTCATAGAGAGTACTTGACATGTACAATTAATTTACATATAAATGATATTGTTTAATGATCTTTTATTAATAGCCGTGTAAGGTGAAACATAACGGAAAAAGTTTTTCGCTTCCTGAAATCTAGGAAAGTAAACAAAGCAGTGAATAGACAAGCCAGTGATACAGGTAACATGTTATGATTTGACTGGATTTGACATTTAAAACGTTTCTATTTTATTTTATTTCTATAGGCCACGTGCTACATTAGGCCATCAATGGAAACATTTCTCTGAAAACGTTTGAAATAGCCCGACAGAGAGAAAGAGCAAGGGAGGAAAGAGGAAGTACGGGGTTGTGTCTTTCCGGCCCAGTACACCGCAGAGATTACTTCAAGACACACTGAGGCTCAGCCGCTGTGTCAGCCATCGCTCGGGATCATCAATTTCTCTAGGGGTCTTCAAGGGGCAATCACATACAGGGATGGGTGGACTGCTGACTAGGCTATAAACCAATGTTAGATCAAATAGTGCAGGATACTTGGGTGTAGCAGGTAATTTCCCTCAGCCAAGATAACCAACATCACTCCAAGGACAAAGGAAAATCTTTGGCCATGTTGTCATCGTGTCCTGGCCCAGTTTGGGCCAAACTGTGGGTTCTGTTTCTGTTCCTCAGTGTGACTCTCCTCCATGCTCAAGACCTGACGACTGATGCACAGACCGACACCCCTAGCTCAACCGCCAGGCAGGTGCCTGTAACTTTGAAGGCAGAACTTAAAACCACCAGCAAACCAACTTCCGCTAGGCTGTTGGCAGCCCCAACTTCGACTTTTCCAACAACTGCGACGTTCCCTTCTTCAACGTCCAGAAATGACAAATCAACAGTAACTGCTCAGGGTACGACAGGTGCCCTGAGCACCTCAAATGCTGCCAAAACTTCATCGGCGATTGAATCTACTGCCGCAGTTTCCCTCTATTCCACAGAGGACTCGACGTTGTTTGAGACCACCTCTGTTGTCCCGGAGTCTGCGATTGACAACTCGAGTGAGCCTGTTGTCACATTGGTACCCATCACTGAAGGAACCCCTCCTTCAGCTTCCCTTCCCTCGTCTTCATCGACCACGGTTGGGCCCACCACCGAGGGCAACACAACAGAATTCACTGCGGCTACCAGAGTAGCATTCGAGTCCTCCACAGAGTCCTCCACAGAGTCCTCCACAGAGTCCTTCACAGAGTCCTCCACAGAGTCCTCCACAGAGTTGACATATTTAACCCCTTTGGAGTCCCCCAGTCTCTGTTCTTCTGCCCGTCCACTGCTTCCCCAAAACCCCCCGACCTCACCGTGGTCACTGGGCTCGACAATGCCCCCAGTGGTCATAGAAGGTAAAGATCAGTCCTACCTTCTGTGGATCATAATCGCTGTTCTGGCCTTCGTTTTCTGCGTGGGCCTCTGCCTCATCCTTTGCATCAGGCACAGGAGGCGGAGCCAGGTGAAGCACTTCAGCTCTGGACAGTGGTCCACCAAGAAGAAGAAGAAAGGGGCGGAGGATGACGCCTGGGCTGGGCCAGTGAACCTGGGCGGGGCCGCAGGGCGGGATGAGGGGGAGGGCGGGGAGGAGTTAACGGGAGGCGGAGGCGGGGAGAAGCCGGGGCACGCGGAGAACCTGGTTCTGAGCACCTTTGTCGCCAAGGAAACGGAGAGGGAGGGACCGGACGGAGGGGTGGGGGAGGTGAATTCGAGGGAGGCGAGCAAATGGGAAGAGGATGCTCCGCTCCTCTACATCGATGAAGACGCACTTCCCGAACCAGCCAAGAGGAGCGGCTCCGCAGGAGAGGAAGGAGAGAAGGGTAGTGAAAAGGAGACAGAAGAGAAGGGTGGAGGAAAGGAGAATGGAAAGATCACGGTGGGAGAGATGAACGGAGGGGCGACTTTCTGTATGACCACAGCAGTGTGAAAAAGGTCTGAGAAGGAAATGATAAAGGATAAAAGCTTCTGCTAAATGACTCCTGTAAATAATCACAGTGATGACTATGTTTTACAACGTGTGTTTAGGTGAACTAAGGCTGAACTAAGGAGTTTCATGAAGAAGACGGCCATATTGGAGGATTTTAGTTTTCAAATCCATTATCTATCTATACTGTACCTAGCATACCTAGCAAGAGTGAAATGGTGTTATACCAGCAAAACAAAACATCTTAAAAAACAAAATGATAAAATACATTTAATATAATATGTATTTAATTAACACATTTGTCTTTTCATTACAGGGTAGCTTTTTACAGATAATTGTAAATAATAAGATGTAGTTTTATGTTGAGATTATTATGTTAGTTTATGGAGTTAAGATTGTTTTAATAATCACAAAACCAGTCACAACCTTGCAGCTAGGTGGCTAGTACATGTTATTCTAAGACATGGGTAATTTTGCAATATGCTCTATTTCTTTTTTTGAAGTTACCTATTTTAATTGACTCACTTGTTTCAAGAGATGACCTAAAAAAGCCTGGAAAATCTGGAATACTTCATGCTAAATTTGTTTGAACCAATAACTAAGCACTATCAGGTGTCACGTGTTTAGATAGATGGTATTGGTTTTCACGGCTTGGAATTGATACTAATGCTTTTTCATATACTCTCACAGAACAGTACTTTGAAAAAACTACAATTATAAAAGATACATGTTACACAATAGACTGAGGGCCCTTTGTTATCATGAAGTCCACAAGTATACTAAACATGAAAGTCCACTGAAATGACACTGTTTACATTTGAAAAAGCCTTTACAGCACCGAAGAGTTTAAAGGCACCCCAAGCAATCAAAATTCTATCTAGAACAAAATATGACTTAATAAAAATATATATTTATAATCTAAAATGTGTCTTAAACTGTGTACACTCTTGTGAGAAGTGTCTATTTGCTTTGTAGGTCAGAATGAGCTTTTAGAGCAGGGATGCTGGTGGCCCACAATATCATCCAATACGGCCTGCCGGACGCTAGTTGACCTTTATTTAGTAAATATTTAAAGAGGTAATAAAACGGAGCAAATAGACGTGTCTGTAAGATTACAAAGTAAATGTATTTTACATAAAAAATGTCTTGATAATATTTCATGTGAAGTAGCACTGCTTATTAATTTAAAATGGAGGTTTTGGTAGTAAAATTTAAGTTTTGGTAGTTATTAATAGCTCCAAAAACACATACCATTACTCTTACATGAAATACCCACAGTAATGGGGAAACTGCAGTACGAAGGTGAACTATGTGAAAGTGCAGATTTGTAATTTGGCCACCTGGTGATAAGGAGAAAAATGTGTTGGTCCTCACCACCAAAGAGAGACTCTTCTAGCAGATGTTGACCTTTTTAACATTAGAACTGCTGAATCTATACCACTAGATGGCAGTATAAACTCTAAGAAACACTATTTTCAGGAGACAAATGCTTAGAGTGCCTTTAAGTTAACTGGGTGTGTACTGGCCCTCATTGGCTCTACAAGGTCAGTCCTGAAAAGACAAACTCAAAATCTGTCTGTCTTTTCTGTGGAAAAATGTAATCCTCAAACTGAGCAGCTGTTCTTTCTTCTTGGTGCAAACCAGCACCATGGTGGGTGGGTCTTCTTTCACCAGGTTGTGATTCGGTTGTTTGTAGCGGATATCTATAATGTGTGATTATACAAAACCCTACCCAAATAACCTTAATAAATGGATCTGCAAACATAAATTAAGCATCAGGATCCTGCAGTAAACCACTTTGGCCACACTGTGAGTCTGTCTGACAACAAAAGTGGGATCTCTACAAGAACAGGCAATATTGTAACATGAAATATCCAAGGCAAAGTTAGAAACAGGGGAAGTGTTACATAAGCCAAACCTGGACTGGACTAACCCCCCCCACACACACACACACACATACACACATGCAGCTCCAACATCCTCCATTCGGTCTGCAAAGGGAGGAAGTGCATGTGCATGGGTGTGCATGTGTGTGTATACATATGAAAGGAAACAATAGAGACAGAGGAAACCTCAAAGCATGTAAAAAAACATACCTCTCTGTGACTAACTAATGCCCAAAAATAACGTCTCCCTCCTCTGTCAAATAGTAACCACCGAGATGTAGAGCTTTTGTTAGGAAGGAGGGAAAGAACTGGGGGGTTGGAAAGATGGGCTGAGTGGAGCTAAGGAGGGAAAGGGGGAGTCAAAGAATGAACAGTCTGGAAACAGAAACCCAGGAGGAGGAGGGGGGGGGCAACGGTACAGACATCTGGAAAGGATTGAGAGGGAGAGAGAGACAGAGGGAGAGAGACAGAAACAGTTTTGTTGACTAGAGCGAAAGCAGTTAGCGTGAGGGAATATAAACAAACCAGGATACAGAAACATTAGGTTGACCAACCGAGTTAAACGTCCAGTGATCTACAAGATAGAGAGAGAAAGAGAGAGGGGGTGTTGTTCTAGAGCTCAAGACCAATACAGGGAACAACAGAAAAAGAATAGCCTTCAAGAAGGACAATTTACCAACTTCCAACTGCAAGGAATAAGGAAACTCTGAACTACAGAAGCAGGACTGGAGTGAATAACAGGAATCTGAACGAGCCATTTTTTCCCCCCATAAATCTGTGAAACCCAACTTCAGGTACAGTTTAAAATATCCCCACACATGCACACGCAACATACACACATACAAACACCTTCTCTCATGCACACAGAACACACACTTGAATACACATACAGTGTACACCCAAGCTATGCAGATATATTGTTTTTAATGTTTGCATGGATAACCCTCCAATATGAAGAAATGCTCGCAGAAACCTCCACTAGATCTCTACAGTAATGTTAATCTGTTTGGACTGTATCCAAGGGATGAACACATGTCAATGACACACATTATTATCACATTATTATTTCTTTGTCTTTGTTTGCCACAAAATGTTTGTAACAATAATTTAATAACCATTATTTATAACATTTATTTATTTAAGTATATTTATATATTATAAGAAGTCAAAATTAATAGTCTAGAGACAAACAACAAAAAAGAAAAGAAAATATTAAGATGAAGGAAGGCCAGTGTTAGGTATCACGTAAAAGTGCGTTTTTCAAATCAGTGCCACAAAGGTTGAACAAAAGGTCTGGTTTATTGTGGATCTAAATCTAAAAGTAAAACCTGACCCAGTGTGAGTTCAAATTAATGGACTGTACCTCTGGATTATGAATGCATCTGCGCTGCCCTATGATGCTCGCTAACATGGGGCCCACCTGTAAGAAACGTACTTGGATGTCAAACCTCAAACCCACTCTGATTTCTTTATCTCTCTCTTTCTCGTTCTCTCTCTCTTATAGTATATAAATATATGAATAAATAACTTGTGCAATTATTATATGGAATGAACCAATGTAGTCCCACATGAACCAGGGTCATTTAGAAACTCGTGCTATTCTTTTGAAAATTGTACCACAAATAAAAGTGTGTCGTTATGACGATATGACAAGTAGACTTTCCCAGCTGTGGTTTAGTAAAGGGATACCTCATCATCTTATGTGGGGTTGCCTGAAGAGGTTGGATGACCTGTACTGTGAGCTATTCTGTGAGTCAATGTCTACGTGCCCTGCCATTGGTCACGGTCGACCGGGCAACTAATGAGGTCTTCCAAGCAGGGGGAGGGAACTTCCTTCCTGTCAGCAACTAGACTTCCTGTGTCCGGAACAGGCCAGTGGTCATTTTGAGGACCACTGTGGTCCTTAAAATGACCGCACGCACACACATACACGTACTGTACACAAACACATACAGGTAAGCCTGTAAAGTGTAAATTACAGCGTAAATTCAAATTCTTACCCTTTGACACATTCCTGTGTATACACACACGCGCACACACAGACGTACACACATTTGACATACAATAACCACATAAACATGCCACAACAAACTCATAAAACGAACCCTCCCCAGTCTATTAATTTCACCACATTAAACCTCATGCAACCACAAACACATGGAAAACTGGGCAACTTGTAGCACAAGATATTGCCTGGTATATGTATGGTACATGTACTGTGGAAACTATTTATCAGAATACTTAATAGACCTCTTGCCCTCAATCCCCTCCCTCTCTCTCCCTCTCTCTCCCTCTGTCTCTCTCTCTCTCTCTCTCTCTCTCTCTCTCTCCCTCTCTCTCAGGATGACGGTGTCTCGGTGCCTGTGCTGTGTCAAATATTTGATGTTTGTCTTCAACCTCATCTTCTGGGTTAGTTTTCTTACACTTCAGATTGAGTACATTGGGCTCAAACAGCAACAGCTTTGAGCAACTCATTACGTGTACAGTATAGGTATCATATACAGTACAGTATAGTCTACATTACATTTATATCTCAGACTTTTTAACATAGCCAACATAAATGGTATTTTCGCTGCTACTTGTCCCTAAATGAGGTAATAAGATTATTATTTCATGAAAGCCTTTCTATTTTCACAATTTGTTTTGAAAGTGGTTTCTCTTCACTTTCTTTCTATTTTCCTCCTAAACACAATGAATTAATATACAGATGGTGCATGTTTAAACTTCAGAATATGGAAATATCAGAGTAATGTCACATTGAATTGATGACCCAAACATATTTTCCTTCTGATAGATACAGTATACAGTATACATTTTTAGCAACAATGCTTCTACACTTAAACGTAAACGTTTCTTTACTCCATTTGTAAATGTTTCCTTACTCCATAGTCGTTTTATTGCTGCAAAACAAAAGGATTGGTATATTCCTTTCAGCACACGCATGAAGATCCATTTAGTTTCAGTGAAACTATTCTTTGAACAGAATCCTTTAAGGGAAGAAAGCCTTGATTTCACTGTGCAGTCATTTGTTGTGCTGAGTTCTGAGTTATGCGGTCATGCTAAGTTCTATATCACCACAGACAAACAAGTTCAAGGTGTCTGAATTTATGGTGGAATAATCCAACCCAAAATAGATTGTAAAGTCAATCAGAAACAGGCCTTGATGCAGGGAATAAAAGTGTACTGAGCCTTTGCTTGGCGCCACATTGCACATTAAACCAAGGCTCACTGACTGTGGACATGTGTTCCTTGGGTACGAACATATGGAAATAAGTTTAGGTGCTCCGTCGTGCCAACTTTATGTTTACGTGGGTCAACCAGGGGCCGATAATTATACCTTGGAGGCGATCGTTCAACTCCGAGAGAATTACATGCTTCTCAGATAACATTTTCTTGTCATGACATAGTGGAAAATATTGTTGCTTATTTGGGAGAGGTGTATACGTATTTGACGCAACATTTATTTTACATGGAAAATCTAAATAAATGCAGTAAATAAATTCAGTAACTGCAGCAAATGTGTCCTTTCCTAGAGTTTGACGGATTTCAGTGGCATCCTAGCTTAAAATCAACCCAAGTCCTTAACTAAAAATAGCAGCCATATTGACCCAGATATAGGCAGCACCTTTTTGACAAACTATTCCAGCATTGGAAACACACACTTCAGGACAGGAAGAAATCACCCCATTTTGCAAATTCTCCATGTTTCTTACAAAATGTACTCCTATCTATCTTCTGCCCCTTGTTGAATGTGTAGGGTTGCAAAGTGTCCAAAACCATAGGTGAGCATTCTTAGCACGGTAACATTGACATTGTCATAGTATAAAGTACGTATCAATTAGGAGAGGTTGCACCATTAATTCCACTGGGAAGTACAATGTGCTCCTCAAATGGAAACCACAATTTTGAAGTTTACATTTTCAAGCATCATGTAATGTTTTACCCTTTCCTTGTGAGCTTTAACCACATGGTCATTAACATTTTTTCACACCCTTTGAGTTACAAAAATTTGGAACCGATACGAAAAACTGTCTACGATAAATCTTAAATATTCCCTTCCACCGTCTGCCCAGCTCGGAGGGTGTGGCCTGTTTGGCGTGGGGGTGTGGCTGTCCTTCACGCAGGCAGAGTTTTCCTCACTGCCTCTGTGGTTTCCCTCCCTCTCGGCCGCCAATCTGCTGCTAGTGGCCGGGGGCGTTACCATGGTGACGGGCTTCCTGGGGTGTCTCGGTGCCCTGAAGGAGCAGCGCTGCTTGCTGATGACGGTGAGACTTCCAGTGGACAGTGGGCAGGGTCAGGGAACAATGACATCACAGTGCTTTAAGGAACCGCTGATACATGCTAATTGGAACGCCAACTGAAAACACCCTGCTATTTTATACTGTGCACACTCGTCTTTTCTCATTGGTAAACGTCTCAGGATTGTAGCTGAAAAATCTATTCTTAGTTTATACACATGCATTTAATATATAATACTATACCACCTGACTTTTGATGATCTCCCAATGTCATAGAAACACAAAAATTACCTAAATTGGGGTGAGGCAGGGGTTCTAACAGGAACAGGCCATTCATATACCCAGTCGACACACTACAACTTCAATCCATGTCACTTCTATTTTCTCCAGTTCTTTGTCATTCTCTTGCTACTGGTTCTGACAGAGGTGACGCTGGTGGTGGTCATCCACATCTTTGATGAAAAGGTAAGGTGGTGCTCAGGTGCGTCTGAGAAATGAAGCTTTGGTGTGCCAGCCTTCAACCGCATGTACAGTATAACATACATATCAATTCAATGTATTTATCTCTCTCTCAGTTGGACTCTAAAGCCCAGGGGGAGTTAATAGAGGGAATGAAAGTCTACACTGAGGATGAGGGGCTGAAAAAATCCTGGGACAGCGTCCAGAGAATGGTGAGGAAGCAGTGGTCTCACAATCCAAACAGAGAAGTCCTAAGCAAAACAAACAATCCGTCAACATCCATCAACAGAACTGAAACACTACTGACAAGTTTATTTGTGTAACCCTTTATCACACTTGTAGTCTCAAACACACTGAAAACCATCAACACTCCCTGACATTAAACCCCTCCAAATGGACATTGTTTCAAAAGGAGAAGGCCCCCTTCCTTCCAAGACATAATGTAGCATACACTTATAACATAGATGTAGTATGTGTAACCTGTTTTTGAAGCCAGGCGTTTGGTTTCACGGGCGCCACCTTTAGGTTGGTATATACATGTAACATTGTAAAATGAGCGTTATAGATTTCAAAACGAATGTCCATTCTATAATGCTAATAAACAACATGAATACGTGTTCTGGACCATCTAACCTTTTTGTTTTACTTTCTTCTTCCAGTTCAAGTGCTGTGGTGTGACCAACAAAACTGACTGGTATGATGTATTGAATGGGACGCTACCCGCATCCTGTTGCTCTATGAGGACACACCATTGTGTTGATGGATGGAGTGAGGTCAGCATGCCCCTGTAATATCAGGAGCCCTTCAGTAGAGGGAGTTGTTAATGCTTCTCAAACCTTTTTGCACTGTGACCCCCAAAATAAGTTGTTTATAGACTATTGAGGTCAAAATCGATTTGTCTTTTGTAAAAGAACAACTTAAGGGGGGGGGTTCTTACTTTTTTACTTACTTTACGTACTTTTTTTTGCAAATTTATAGGATTACCTTTTGTCTAAGAAACACATTTGTGGCATTTCTTTATTACAAAAAATAGTTTAAAGAGTAGTATTTCAGTTCTATTATTTTCCTGTATTTATTTATCATCCAGAAGAGAAGAAGAGTCATGGCTGAGCTGAGCGATTCATTCATATTAATGAGCCACTGGCTGCTAATTGGCTGATGTAAATCCCATCTTTTCAGACCATGCCAAAGATCCATGCCAAAACAAGGCAAAACCTATTCTGTGTATCATAGCTCCCCTTCAAAGCATGACAAGATACATTATAAGTATACAGTAAAAACAACCATTAACAAATGTATGCACATTTTATATAGTTAGATAAATGCAAATAAAAATTAAACGTTCTCAAAATGTTAAAATTATCTTGGGGGGGGGGGGGGCACTTTTATAGTTTAAACCTTAAACCTCCCCCTGCATCTACAAGTGACACACAAATAATAATATTAATAATAATAATAAAATATCCAAGGCAGGGGTCCCAATCCCTCACACTGAGAACAACCGCTGTAGAGCTCAGGAATCAGATCTCTTCCAGATGTGTGTGTGTGTGTGTGTGTGTGTGTGTGTGTGTGTGTGTGTGTGTGTGTGTGTGTGTTACACATTTCAAGTGAAGAATGCCAGGAATGAGCCTTACCGTGACAGCACAATGTCTTTTTATGGTGATGATCATTCAACACCCTCCATCCCTGCTTTCTGTCTCCCTCCCTCCTTCCCGCTCAACCCAATATCTCATCCTCGTCTTTCTGGCCTTCTACAACAACCCCCCCCCTCTCAGCCGTGCTACCAGAAGGCCAGGCAGTGGCTTCTAGACAACATACCCTCGGTCCTGGTGTTTGGTGTCTGCATTGGCATTGTGCAGGTAATAGTTACTCTAGTAGGGGTAATGTACTGTATTGGCCAGAGGGGGCAGAGCAGAGAGTCGAGTTTTGTGCATGTGTGTGCCTTTGGATATGGTGGGCCCTGGCTTCACATTCAATCGCAGAGAGAGTGAGACTTACGGTTATAGTTGCTCTTATCCGGGGGATTTCATAGCAATTGGAGACAAAACATCTGTATTGATCTGTATTGTTTAAATATTTTTGGAGTAACTGGCAGTTACCTATCTTTCCACTGTTGTATTTCAATTGACCTGTTTCTTTTCTTTTCAGATTCTGGCACTCATCTTTTCTTTGCTAATGTACTGTCAAATCCTGCGTGCAGAGAAGTACTTGGACTGATCCTGGGTCAGCACATGACAGGATCCTAGTTTGGAAGGTTAATTATGAACTGTTTAGGAATTTGGAAGCACCCACCAACCTAAAAGATTGGATTGAGTCTAAAATAGATTAACAATCTACTTGGACTGATCCTGGGTCAGCACATGACAGGATCCTAGTTTGGAAGGTTAATTATGAACTGTTTAGGAATTTGGAAGCACCCACCAACCTAAAATATTGGATTGAGTCTAAAATAGATTAACAATCTCCTCTAGAGATGTGTGTCCGAAAGCACCTAGAAAGGGGCGAGGGTGATGCTATTACTTAACTTTAATGTAAAAACAACACTGCAGAAAACTAACAACACACACTGCCACACACGTCAGTGATGTCAGAGCAGCTGTTGTGACAGTTTTAACCCCTAGAGGGCAGTACAACAACATATTTCTTTCTGATCAGTCGGGGTGATAGTTACTTTTTTCTTGTTGTGTGAAACTCTTAACATTTGTATTTGGATAATTTTAACCAATTTAAATGAGTGAAAGAAAATACTGTCTAAAATCTGCACTAAAATAATAATTTAGTGCTGTAAACAGTGCACATCATGCTCCCACACATATATGTTTATTTGATTTTGTTTTTTATATAAACTGCCTGCTGGTCTGTCAGCTATTAGTGAATTGAAATTTCAATTATTTTTGTGTCTAGGTCATACCCTAGTTTAATAGTGATGACATACTACATACATACAAGTGCTTACTTACTCTGTGTTTACTGTATATCTAATATGGAAGTTGGATGGTATTAATTAATTAAAGCTATAAAACAGCCCTATAAATTGTATTTGAATGCACGTGGAGTGATAGGTGATGTAAAAGCACATATGTAAAATACACAAATGTATGAATCTGTGTTATGAATGTATCTCTATGTCTTGCTTTAAATAAAACTAGTATTTCCCAAGTGCTTGTAATTATTTCCAGACATTATTTTGTGAGTAAACATTTATATGAGGAAAATGTATGTAACTAGGTGGCCTAATGTCTAGGCATGACATGAAGTGGAGTGTGTAAAACAGTGTAAAACAAAGATTTTTTTTTTTACTTCCTCCTGGGAAAAATTAGTCAATGCAAACCTGTGGTGTCTTCCATCTTTATATACAGTATGTGTGAGCTAAGTGGAGGGCAGAGACTAAACCAGTGACCTAGAGAGACTGGCCAGAGACTGGCCAGAGACATTTTCCGTCTTAACTATACATTTTTTGACCATGTATTTATTTTATTTTAAAACTTTTAAATTAACACAAAAGCGTTATATTTTGTGTGCGTAGGTGTGCAGTTGTATGTGTGTGTGTGTGTGTCAGTGTCGGTGTCAGGTGTAGAGTAAAGTTAATGTTGCTGGAACAGAGAGGCTAAAGATTTCAATGCAAATTGAGTCTCTGGCATTTTAATTTCTTTCTTTCTTAACGCTCTGGACTTGCTAGGGTGTGGTAACACATGTTTCTACTTGTGTAACTCTTTCTTTTCTCTAATCTGTGTACTTGCTCTTTCACTTCCTTTCAACAAATATCCCCTCTTCAGAAGGCTAACCTGTCTGCGAATGCATCTGTGTCAACCTGCCTGTAAAGTCTCTCTGTACATATATATATAAATATCTATGTAAACAAACATCTACAATATGTATATGTTTGTTTTTCAGTTGTGCATCAGCAGGGGCCAACAACATTTAAAATATTTCTGAACATGACAACAAGAGGAACAGCTTCCTTCTCCTGCGTTGCCATTGATTTCTCTCCCAAAGATCATAAGATGACATGGCTGAGAAATGGAGAGGAAATCCAAGACAAAATATCGGAGCTCATAACTTCATCTGAGAGAACATTAAAAAATGCAACTGTTTTGTACAGTGCAACAAGCTATCTGCAAGTTAACGAAAGCCTTTGGCAGGGCGAAGACACAGAGATCACATGTGTGTTTGAACAGTGAGATGATGAACAAAACTGTGACCTATACCCCCAGAGGTGAGTTACGAATTAAATGAAATTACTTTATTTCAAACATTTTGAATAGATTTACAACCACTCCAATACATGCTCACATGCCCTTCTCAACAGATGATTCAATATGTCCGGACAAAGTAATACACGTAACCATTAAACCACTCTCACGCGAGGACTGAGAAAGTAGAGCTTGTATGTGAAGTCATTGATAAACTGGGAGAAACAAAGATTAAATGGGTCAACAATGAATGAACAAAACGAATGGCCAAGACTGAAACAAAGGAAATTAGAGAATATGAATACCAACGTATTATATGAAGAGTGGAGAAAAGGAATAGAATACTGCTGCACTGTTCAACATAAGGACATCCTTGAAGGAGTGAAAAAATGCTTTGTGAAGGAGAATGGTAAGCACATTTTCTTCCTTAGTTATTGCTTACTAAGTCTAATTGTTCTCTCATGCTTGCAGGAACCAATATTATGCCATCAGTTTTTCTACTGCCACCT
>JAOEHI010052291.1:0-47164 GCA_025447815.1 Percopsis transmontana | reverse complement strand
TTGACTTTACGCCTGCTACTGACTAGGCGTAAGATTTACGCCCGGTCTTAGCGAATAGAGGACTTAAGCCTAGATGGCAACCGTCGTAACTATTAGGTAGGACTTGGAATGCCAGTTTACGACCTACTTACCTTAAGACCAGGCGTAAGCCCTGTTGGTGCAACCGGCTCCAGGAGCTTACTGATGCCCTGATCCAGGTCTGGGAGGAGATCCCACAGGACACCGTCCGCCATCTCATCAGGAGCGTGCCCAGATATTGTCGGGAGTGCATACAGGCACGTGGGGGCCATACACACTACTGAGTCACAGTCACAGTGATGAAATTCACGCAAGTTGGAACAGCCTGTGATTTCGGTTTTCATTGACCGTCATTTTGTTTTGAATTACACAATGTACAGTAAAGATTTGGCTCTTTAATATATTTCGTTCATCGAGACTTGATGTGTGATTTCAGTGTACCCTTTTTGTGAGCAGTGTATCTAAATGGTTAGATTCATTATTATGTTTTTGCGTCAGAAATAGCTTAATTTTCAGACTGGAAAACGAATGCCTTTGTTTCTGTCTCAGGATCAGTCGTTTTGTCACAGACAAGGAACAGAGCTCGTTGCTTATAAGCCTGTTGCTGCCCTATCTACAGAAAGATAACAACACTCAGGTGAGGATGACTGCCTCTGGCAGGTCTGTCCCGTGTATATATTCAGCTAAGAATATACATGGGATAGTTTAGTTTATTCACAAGAAAAAAACTAAACAAAGTATCATTTTTGACAAAGATGCCTTCAGTGGGCACAGCTTTGAATAGTTACTTGTGTCATGGACTGCACTAGTAATGTTACTTGCACTAGCAATAACTTTCTTGGCCTTCAAAAACTAATTGAAGTTATTCAGACCTTCTACATTTGGCCTATTTCAGTTGCCAAAATTGTAATCTTTATTAATATAAGTGTATATATTGCATGCGTGTGTGCATCCACTCTTAAGGAGACAGAGATTGACATTATGGCCACAGTGCAGAACCTGTTGAGACAGTGTGTTGAGCCATCTGTCTTCCTACGGCCCCTCAGCAAGCTGTTCTCAATCATCCACAACAAACTACCCCGGCAGGCCCTTACCAAGACTTTCAAGGTATGGTTCAGTATAACTCACACAATCACCTAATTGCAGGCCATATCCCAGTTTTCAGCCTGACTGACAGTGGACTGTCATTCCACTATAACCTACTTAGAGTGAACAATGGAGGAAATAGAGCACAATGGAGCCCAATGATCAGAAAAAGGGAGAACAAGTGTCCTTCCTTACTGTTGTGTGTGTGTGTTGTGCTTCCACAGACCCTGTCTGAGCTGGATCCCTCACTAGCCTACATCACCACTGTCGCTACTAAGGTAAGATTTGCAATTTATTCTACAATGATATACATTATCATAAACGCACACAAACAAACAGTATACAGATGGGATGTAATTGTCCCCTAAGATATTTTCCAAGTGAACATCTATGCTAGTTATATAGGGGTAGTGTATTATTTAGCCACAGAGCTATGCAAAGGTGGGTCCCTGGTACCATGCACACTACAATGGGCTTTAATGGCAACGTGTGTGTGTGTGCTTCCAAACACTATGGCAGAAAAAGTGTAGGTAGGAATATACACTGTATAACAATGAAAGCAATGAATGTTCTTTCCAGATGAACGCTTTTGACAGCCGCCACCTGGACGAGGTCCACTTTGATGTGCGGCTGACAGCATTCCAAGAGGCCGCCCGGCGTATTAGAGACATGCAAAGCCTTGATATGGACTACATTACAGTCATCATGCACAACTGCTTTCATTCTTATGAGGTCAATATATTGGTCAAGAAATACCTGTGTACACACCAACTGCCCAAGTTGACTCCTGTTAACACTTGTTTAACAAGTACAACAGTACCACAGTACAACTACCTCATAATTTCAATTTTTTATTTTTCCGTCTGGACATAGATTGGAGACATGTCTCTGTCAGATAATGCAACCTCCTGTCTGTCTGCGGTAATAACCCAACTTGTCGCGGTAGAGGCCAATGAACAATTCTACAAGGAGATTGTGCAGCAGACCATCCTCGATGCTATATACAAAGGGCTGCGCAGCAAGACTGAGGTAGCGAAACACACACCGCTTACAAAATACTATTAACTTTCAATCAACTGTCAATATCGATAAACCAATATGTTTAATAAGTCATGGAAGGTCGAAAACGTCAACACAGACTTACACACAAAAAACCAAATGGCTTCCTCTCTCTTTATGCTTAGCATGTACAGCATGAGTACACATCGGTGCTTGCCTGCCTGGTGAAGACATTCCCATCTAAGGGCGAGTTCAGAGACCTGGTACAGCTGGCAGACTACAGTGACCTGGAGTCAGACTTCTTCGAACACATGAAGCATATCCAGGTAGAAGCCTTAACACATTTATTTTTCCCATGAGTTCCAGCACTATTCGAAATTAAAGGTGTAGTTATCTATCATTTTATTAATCCCAGAATTATGACTTTAAGCAAGTGTGCGGCTGTATTTCTGTCTAGATCCATAGGCGGGGTCGTGCCCTGAGGAAACTGGCCAAACAGCTGACAGAGGGTACAGTGACGATGACTTCCCGCTCCCTACAGAACTACATAATGCCATATGCCATGACAGCCCTATTTGACGAGAAGATGGCCCAGGTGACTTGCTCGTACACACATACGTACATGTCCTTAAAGACTGCAGGAACAGCACCCACTACAATTATTGTGTGCAAAGTTCAAGGTGATGTCACTTACCATAGAAAAGAAAGCAACTGGTATAAGGTGATGTCACCATATATCAGTTCAGGGTGCTGTTCCTACTCTTCGATTTTAGCTTTTGGTTAGTCTTTATTAAGCTTTCATAGCATAACATAATTTTTCCCAAATGGTAAATGTTCTGTGATTTCTGATGCTCCAACACGTGACTTAATCTTGACATTTCCAATCGTTGCTCGGTGTGTTACCATGTGGTTATTACTTCTTATCTTCTTTCCCCCTCTCAAGCATGAGCATATGACAACGGCTGGCGTGGAGATGGTGGGTGCCATCTGCCGCAGACTGACCTGGTCCAAGTACCTGCACCACCTCCGACAGTTTATCCACATCCTGCAAACCTCACAGGCTGAGCAGAAGCTGGCTGTCAGGTAGTTTTTTGGGTGTTGTGTATTTAATTTTGGTCTGTCGACCTTTATTGATAGTTTGCTAATTGGTGGGATACTTGGCACGTCTGTGGCAGTTTTTGAATGCTGTCATTTTGCTTAGCCTTTTCAGCAGAGCTTTTCCATATCTCTCTCTCTAGTCTGTTGATCACAGTCTTGGAGGCATTCCATTTTGACCACCAGACCCTCTCCAGGGAGATTGAAGCAGCTAAGGTCAGAGCCAAAGACGGTCAGTGACACACACGCATGCACTTTAACCTCTAGAGGGCAGTAACCCTATGAATTCTTCATGGGGCACAATAAAGTGTATCATGGACACATTACAAATTATAATGACTGACCTGTGGGAATTATAAATGTAATAATGGTGCCCAGCATGCACAGAGACTGACAAACTGTTCTGTTTGTTTGTTCTTTCTTTCTTTCTTTTTGGGGCAATTATTTAAATCACAGACTGTTAATTACATGTTAATTTCTGGAAATTACTGAATAATATACAAAGAATAAAAAAGTAAGTATTGTAATAGATACATAATTACCCATTATGCCAGTAATAGCACTAATCGTACTCTGATACCGTAACACCTAATGTATCAGATGATCTGCCAATGTTTTGTCGGGATGTACAGTCACACCCAACATTAAGATACAGGCATCTGGGGGATTGTAATACCTGTTGTTTATATATTACTGAATCACTAGATACTACATAAAAAATGTCTATCCTATCATGGACTACGACCGGTGACGCCCAGAAACAGGCAACAGACAGAAGTGAGCAATAATCAGTGTTTATTGTTAATTATCCAACAGGCAAAAAGTTTTTTAACAGGCTGACAGCAGGTAAACAAAAGGACAAGGTAATCTCGGGAATCAATAGGCTGGCGGCGAAGGGGCGAAGCGAGAGAGGTAGGCAACAGTACCAAACGAGAACAGGCAGGCTCGGTGTCAGGAAACGGATAAGGCTCAGAAACCGGGAATTCAAGAAATAACAGGGAACTGGGAAATATCTAAGCTTCTCAGAATGTGACTGTGTACAGGTAAGACGATCTGGCACAGAACGGGGGTTATAAAGACAGAAAACAGGAAATAGGAAGCACCCGTGTGCCAACGAGACAATGACAAATACATCAGTGACATATCCACTTAATTTGAAGCGTGTTTTTTTTTTCTGTCAACCACAAACACATCAAAAGTTCTCCTTGTCCAGTGACAGATGTCATGCTAGAGGAAGAGGAAGCAGCCGACCAATCGGACGAGAGTGACGAAGAGGACACTATCGAAGTGGACAATAAAGCTGTCACCGGTGACATCACTGCCATGGTAACCAGTGCCAGTGAGGGGGGGAAAGAAGGTAACATCTCCTTAGAAACGGGCATGACCGAGGCCCCCAAGGAGCCAGCGGTGGCCAGTGGGCTCCCCCAGAGCCACGAAGAGCTGCAGGCTTTAATCTCCACCATCCACAAGACGGTCAACGACAGCATCTTGCCCCGCCTCCACAAGTGTCTCACTGCCAAGGTACGCACAAACAATATACAGTATTTTACGTACATGCATGTAGGTTTCTAAATGGAAATATGTGCACAGGCAGTCACATAAAACATGTAGGCCACATACACAAACACAGATATTTCAAAAAGGATAAGAAAAAAAGACACATTGACGGACACAATTAATAGACAGGACAAATCTACACATTTAATGCCTGTCTAATAATTTTTTTAAATCCTAGACTGTATAACTTCCTTTACTCAATATAAGATATATACAGATACACACTGACCACACACTGACATTAGGGTGAAATAGCCTGCTCATTTATCGTTTTGTTTTTCAGCCTCCATTGGCTTCTGTTGTACACTAGTTTATCAGGCAGCTTCTTGAGATTCCTTTGAAAAAGGGATTTCTAAAATGTTTTTATTTCCCTAGTTAAATAGCAAGTTGCATATTTTATTTGAAAAAAAGAGTACTGTTGACCCCCTTCCAAACGTTTTAGGAAGATAAATAATAGCATATGTGTTCCAGGTGAAGCGTGACGAGGAACACAAGACTGTGAAGTCCAAGGAAGTGAGGAATGACGAAGTTGTGCGGGTGCCTATCGCCTTTGCCATGGTGAAGCTCATGCAGACACTACCTCCACATATCATGGAAGCCAACCTGCCCGGGTATGCGTGTGTGTGTGTGAGAGTCTTGAGATTATTTTTGTTTGATTGTCTTTGGTTTGGATTTACACAGACACAAAATGTAAGAAAATTTTATATCATTGTATATCCTTTACTATGCATTTATGTTTACCTTTTGCATTCTGTATATGTGCGTTTGTATTTTGTGTGCATGCATCCGTGCTTGCTATAAAGGATCCTGATCAAGGTGTGTGTGCTGCTAAGGAGTCGTTTCCAGGAGATCCGCGACGTGGTCCGTAACACTTTGGTGAAGATTGTGGAGACGCTGGGCTCTAGATACCTGCACTACCTGCTCAAGGAGATGCAGGCTGTCCTCACCAAAGGCTATCAGGTGAGGACACTCACTCGCACATAGTCATACATTCCCATCTAATAATAACTGTAGTTACAATGCCTCTTTTATTCTCATTGTGCTAGCACCCCTCTCTGACCTGTAGCATATACTGTAAATCTATATAGAATATCTATTAATATGCTCTCTTTCCATTCAGGTTCATGTGCTGACCTACACGGTCTACCAGCTGCTGGCCGCCCTCAGTCCGACACTGAAGAGTGGAGACCTAGACCCAAGCATTAAGCTGCTACTAGATGTAATTACATTATCAGTTTATATGTATGTCCCTGCATCCCAGTAAAGACTCAAATGACTTACCAAGCACACATTTTTATATTTTACACAGACAATGAACAACACCATCTAACCGTAACCCTCAACTAGACATAGAAAAAAAATAGGCAGAAAAACCAATTGGCCAGAACCAATTAATGGTGACCAAACTTTCCGGAGATACTTTTAGTATATGGAATTGGACAATTTGTATTGGGCACAGTAGCCTGTGTTCACATTTAAATAAGCAAATGATATACACAGTTATTCAGTCACTCATACAATGGAGGGACTCGATGTTTAATTACTCCCTGATGCCTTCATGTAGTCCAATCACAACCCCGCTCCCTCCCCCCTGTCAATGGGCAGATCTTCAACAATGAGCTGTTTGGCTCTGTGGCCGAGGAGAAGGAGGTAAAGGGAATAGTTTCCAAGCTGATGGAGGCGCGCCACAGCAAGAGTATGGACTCGTATGAGCTGCTGGCCAAGTACTGCGGAAAGGAGTTCATTACCCAGCTCATTCTGCCCCTTAAGGAGGTGAGGAGGGAGGGGCATTATGGCGGGGCTGTAAAGTTTATGTACACTCAGACCTGTTACTGTTGACACCCTGACTCTCCTATGTCAGTTTTGTTGTACCGGTTAGGGTGGGACACCTTCTTTATGATTAGTTCTTTTTGGTACATATAGTTTGTGAAAAGATCTAATAAGCCAAAAAACCTGTGTGTGGACCAGTGTTAATTTAGTCAACGAATATTGTGACGAAAATATTCGTCAAACATCCCTTTTCTAAAGAAGATGACGATGACAGATGGAAATTCCTTAAAAAAAACAATAACTAACTAAATTTCATCTACATTTTTATTGACGACAATGAGATGACACGAAAACTTTTTTTAACACTAGAATCGCTGAGACTGTTTCTATAGAGTTGCAGCAAAATACAACTCCAAGCGACATATACATCCTAAGTATCATTTTGTTAAAAAATGCCCGGTACCGGGGTCGCCCTTCTCCCTCTCTCAAACAATGAAGTCGTAAGCCATTTAAACATGTGTGAAAACAGTCATGTGACACACCATTGGAACGAGAAGGGTCTCAACTATGAAGTTATCAAGCCCATTGTTGCCCAAATTAAACATAATTTTAACCTTAAATATCATCAAATATTAAGCATATAGTAAACCTTTTCGCACCTTTTCTGTAAGGCAGAAATAAAATCTTCCATTTATTTTGTTTTTATAGCTTCATGGACTCTGACCCAGTAACATTCACATTGATTCTTTCACCCCAAGAGAAATCTCATAAATAAATATTAGTCAGACCTTGGAAAAAACTAAGACTAGACTAAATCCAAATATCTGTGTCAAAATGAACACTGGTGTGGACAGGGGTGGTCCACGATGTTTTAGATTAAAGAAAGATCTACAAAACATTATATGAGAAGGAGATTGAATTTTATTGTTATTTTTTTAGGTACAGAATGAGCTATTTTATTCTACATAGCATAGTTCCCTTTTCCATGTTTATAGTCTATTGAGTTGTGTAGTACCCACTGCATTTACATTTCAGTTTTACAATTAGTCTGTCTCTCACTGCCTACCTTTCAAGATCCTAGAGAGTTCATCAAGTCTGAAGGTGTGCAGGCGGGTGGGGGCCGTCCTACGGCGCCTGGTTTTAGGCATGCTGCTCAACGACGGTCTCAACCACCAGGACTTGCTGCTTCTCAGCCACGGCCTGGTGAGCCAGAGTCTGCCCCTGCTGACCAAAAAAGACAGGTACACACACACACACACAAGAAACAGACCTGGCTACAATTCTTCATTGTATTCTTTTTATTCCTTATTGTTCATTCATGAATGCAAATCTTATTTTATTATGTTTTTGTCTGCCTTGTTTATATTTGTAAAGTCTGTTTAGAAAGGTACTATCCAAATATACAATAATGTAGTGTTGTTTTTATCGTTATTGACAAGTTTGTAATAGGTAGCCCCCTTTTGTGTGTTTGTGTGTGTGTGGTGGGGGGTGATTAGGGGCAGGTCAAGAAGCAATGAACCACTCCTCTTTGCTTCATAAATATGTAGACGTACAAAAAAACAATGTTTGTATGTGTGCAACGTGGCCACCCACATTAATATACCTCATAAACTTGCATCACAATACATCACACATCTATGGATTATCTGTCTGTGTGTTATCAGAGAAAAAGCCTCTGCCAAGCCTCCCGCAGACCCCCGGCTACCGCCACCCAGCTGCCTGCTCCTGCCACCCACCCCGAAGAGAGGCCACCGCAAGGCCCCAATCAGCAGCCGGAGCAACATGTACATTCTAGTTGACTCTGGCCTCAAGGTAGGACACAACTTTTGGTTACCTTTTACTTGTGTCCCTTAAGTGAATCGTCACTTTGCACAGCTAATTTTGTGTGTGTAAACGTTCCATCTCCCAGTTGCTCCATCTGAGTCTGAAGAGAGGCAAAGTGACATCTGTTGAATCGTCTGCTCTGGAGATGCTCGACCCCTTCGTGTCACTTCTTCTCGACTGTCTCAACTCGATGCACGTCAAGGTATGTCAAAGAAAAGCAAAAAAAGGTGCTTCTTATAAGGACCTTTTTGAATGTGGCTTCCAAGATGTGAGCTATCCACTGTTGGCTAGATCGGCAATGCTGGTTAGTAGGGGCAAAACCCTATAGCGTGTGATCTTTTCATAGATTTAGTTGATAGAAAAAATATTAAATTATGCTGACCATGGTATTTTTAGAGGAACTACTCTTAGAAGTTACATCCACATATCCTACACCTATCCGAGGCACACAATTGGACAAAAGTGCACTCGGGCCATGCATTTTTTTGTTGTACCTTTCTCCGCTATGCCAAACCTACCTTTTATGTGGTGCTTTTGTCGTAGGGGTAGGGCTGGGTCCCATTATGCCCCCTCAGCCCTACCCTTCAAGTGTGGTCTATCTCCTTTTCAACTTTAATTGTGCCATAGTGCCCATTTACCCATCCAGATGGCAAATTCCACATGCATGCTCAAATATGAGGGAATAGTTTCCAGAATTCCCTGATTTAGCCTTGCTCAGCTTTCGTAAAGAGATAGCATGATGGCAACTGCAGTCCTGGGAATGAAGTTTAGTTACTGATGCACGGATCGTGTAATAGATTTGGCCAGACTAACTTTTTTAAGATAATCTGTATTTAAATATATATTGAGCTTATAAGTGCATTGCAAATATACTGTGCATTTTACAACAATTAAATAATCATTTAGCAGACACTTTTATCCTAAGCAACTTACTGTACGGTATTAAAGTAAATATTAAAGTGATAGGGGTCAGGTATTGTGATTAATAATCCTTAACAGTTAGACTGGACTTTTTGGGGATTGAACCTTAACCACTAGACTATCAGAGCAAACCAGGGTCCATGGCTCTCACAACTGTTTTTGTTTTTGTTTTTGTTTCGAAGCATTGGTTAATATTTAGTAGGGAATTGAGGGGGAGCTTCAATAGAAGTTTGCATAGGCATGAAATTTAAGCCCGTGGCTGGCTCTACTTTCAGATCCGACCCAAACCTTACCCGACCAATGCAAAATAATAGTTGTTGATGCTACCCCTCCTCCCCCACCCAGGTGATCACAGAAGCCCTGGTGGCAATGACGTGGCTTTTGAAGTTCCCTCTGCCAGCTGTAGAGCAGTGCTGCGGTCAGCTGACCAAGCAGCTCTTTGTCCTGCTGAAAGACTACTCCAAGGCTGGCGCCGCCCGCGGAGAGAACTACCTGCTGGTCCAGAACTGCTTTAAGGTAACACTGCTACACACTAAAAGCATGTTGGCAACACAAATACTAAAAGCAACCAAATACCAAAATATTATTTTGCTATTAACTTTTGTTACATCTCAAGCCCATACACAATTACGGTACGTTGTCAGCATATTTTGCTGTTGTAGGGGGCAGGATATTCTAGTGGTCTATGTGTTGGACTCCTAGCCGCAAGGTCGTGGGTTCGTGCCCCAGAGTTGGCCTACCTGTAAGCATCCTTGAGCTAGATGCCTAACCCCTACCTACTCCATGTAATAGCACCATGTAAAAGCGTCTGCTAAATGACCTAATTGTAATATTTTCCTATGACGTTTTACCGTTTTTAAGCAAATAGCAGTAGCAGTAAACTAATAGAAATACTAACTTTTCACTGTGCAGATGTCCAGGCCATGTCCCCACACATTTTCAAAAAAATAAATATATTTACGTATTCTTTTCAAAGCAAGCATGGTTTCAAATATTTTGCATTTGTTCAGAATTGTATGGATAAAATTATGATGCAAGACACGCACAACTTTCAGTTTTGAAGAGGACGTAGCTTATATTTGGGGACAAAATCTTTTTAAATAAACCCTGCATTAGCCATCTGTAGCTTGGTCCCGTTAATGTTTGTACTGTTTACACTGCACGCTGCTCCTGGGATATGCTCTAAATATCCCAGCATATTCCGTTGGTGTAAATGGGGCTTTAGATACAATATTAGTTAGATAAAGAAGCACTGAAATGCAAGATAATAGATGGATAATACAGAAGTAGGGCTCACATTCACATTCAGACAATCTTATCAAACCCAACTATGCATCTACAAAAGACAAATGTGTATTAACTTATTCTTTCTTTCCTCCATTTCTTTCTCTCTTAGTCTATTACCATGTTGGTAAAGAGCGTGGAAACCAGCAAAATATCTGACACACAACTGCAAGTGCTTCTGGGATATGCTGAGGAGGATATTTATGACCAGTCACGGCAAGCTACTGCCTTTAGTCTGCTGAAGGTACACCATTAAGGAATAGAATTAAAGAATAAATAGTTTCCATCCACCCATTTTTTTATGTGCATTTTTCATTTGGAAATGTATATTTTAAAACCTGAATGAAAATCAAAGACTTTTTTATTTATTTATATTTTTTTTATTATTTTTTTAATCCCAAAGAAACACAGCAAAGAAATGTTCACAAAAGGCTTCAACAAGCTGTGGTATTATTAAATAAAGCTGCTCAATGATATGACTCCATAACTGTCGTTTACAGTGGTCAAAAGTAAACCAACATGTATGCCATGGCAGTTTGAGTTTCCAATAATTACTACTCTTATTTTTCTGTGATGGAATCATTGGAGCACATACTTCACAAAAAATAGTCATGAAATGTGGTTCTTTTATGAATTTATAATGGGTCTTCTGAAAATGTGACAAATATACATACAGCAACTTCAACGATCAATTGTGGAGATGTAGAAAGTTGTATCAATCAAATTTGCCCTTTGACCTCTAACTTCTCATGAGTGATTATGATTGACTACAGTTGGTGACTTCTCTGAGCCCATTTAAATAGGGCTTGTTTTATACACTCATAAGACTCAACCACAAATGCTATGATGGTCAAGTAAGGAGCTCAGCATGGATCTGAAAAAGCAGGAAAGTCACTTGGAGCCATTTCAAAGCAGCTACAGGTCCCAAGATCCACTGTGCAAACAATTGTTTGTAAGTATAAAGTGCATGGCACGATCAGTAAGACCACACAAGCTATCAACTGCTACTGAGAAGAAATTGGTCAGGAGTAAACCAAGAACCACCAAAAAGCAGGTCTGCGATAAATTAGAAGCTGCTGGAACATAGGTCTCAGTGTCCACAGTTAAGTGTGTTTTACATCGCCATGGGCTGAGAGGCTGCTGTGCAAGAAGGAAGCCCTTGCTCCAGAAGTGGCACCTTAAGGCTCGACTGAAGTTTGCAGCTGATCACATGGACAAAGAAATGGCCTCCTGGAGGAAAGTTCTGTGGTCAAATGAAACACGAGTTATTTGGCCACAATGACCAGAAATATGTTTGGAGGAGAGAAGATGAGGCCTTTAACCCCAAAAACATGGCCAAGGGACATTTAACCAAATATTAACATTGCTTTATGTATATCTTTGACCCGGTAGATTTGGTCACATAGACCCAATATTAATTCATAAAAAAACAAATTTTAATTACTTATTTGTGACAAAGAAGTATGTGTATGAGTTGTAGTAATTATTGGAAACTCAAACTGCCATGACATGTATGTTCTTTACAAGAGAATGTAAACCTTGGACCACAACTGTATATTTGGCTGGTGGGTGTGCCTGTGTGTGACAAATATTAATAAGCAAATTTTGAGCCTCACACAACATACATTTTTCTTAAGAATATTTTTTGTTATTTTGTTGACACTATTCAAAACTTTTCCAGTCCATTGTTAATGTGTGCGCGGTAAAGGTTTTGGAACATAAATGATGTTGGGCTAAAAAGCTGTCTGTCTGAACCCTGTCCAGGCCATCCTGTCTAGGAAGCTGGTGGTCCCAGAGATGGAACAGTTAATGAAGAAAGTAGCCAAGCTCTCAGTCTCTGGCAGTAACTCCATGATTAGAGTCCATTGCAGACAGGTACACACACACCCACACACACACACACACACACACACAAACTTCCAGAAAAGTTTATGTTTTGCACATAGACTTGTGTCTTACGCTTGGTAAGCATCCAAACAGACACATACACTACAGGGCAGTTGTTCTTAAAGCAGGCTATAGGGTCGTGAGCTCCTTTTGCTTGCAAGATACTTTCAAATGTTCTTTTATTATTAGTTATATATATGTTAAGTATAGTAGTTCACAGTGTACGACCCCACTGGTTTAAGGAACTATCTGAATGTGGAAATGCCTAATCTATTAACTAAATACAATTTATGTGTGCTTGTGTTTGCCAGATCTATCTCAAGTACCTATTGGACTACCCATTGGGAAAGAAGCTGAGAAGCCACCTGGATTTTGTGGTGGCTCAGCTGGCCTATGAACACGACACGGGTAGGGAGTCTGTCCTAGAGATGTTGGCCTACATCTTCCAGACCTTCCCCCAGGTATCCACGTACACACACACAAAAGCACACAGGCGAAAAATGTTTAACTCAATTTCAGCTCAATACTCCTTCAAATGTGCAGAATTATAGACAACACACACCAGAAAAAAAGGATATCTCTTCTTTTGTAACTCTCAGGCCTATGAAATCTCCTTTGAATTAACACACATACACCAGAGGTGGGGACTCGAGTCACTTGACTTGGACTAGTCGGATGTCACAAGTCTGTTTACTGCCTGACTGAGGAGAATTACATGAGACTTGAATTGGGTTGTAGTTACTTGAAAACTAACCTGGGCTTTGGTTTGTATGTTGATTTAGTTTTTGTTATCAATTTGTTATCAATTATTGAAGTTCTGTAACCATCTGAGGGTTTTGCATTGAGATGTCCCAGACCAGAGATATCCCAGACAAAGTGAAGCAATATCTTTTGAAGTGTAGCTTGCAAAATCTTGCAAAGGTTTTACCAGGCTATATTGAATTTAAAATGAATAATAATTATTTTACATTTAAATTAGATTCCATTGAAATGCTACATATTAAATTGGTACCGGAAAAGTAATTGTTCTGGCTTGACTTTCTATATTTAGACTTTGAACCTGTCTTATGTCTCCAAACTTAAGACTGACTTGGTGACTTGACAATGTTGACTTGGTCACACCCCTGTTATGTTTATATGCACGCACAGCATCTACTAGCAGTGGTGGGCACAGTTAATTAAAAAGTTTACTTTGTTAAAAGTTAATCCATTAATCAAATAGTTAGCTTCGATAATTTTTAATCCGTTTAATTGTTAACAGTGTAGCGGAAGTTAAGTGTTAACGTTAATTTCAATAACCCTGTCCAACAAACTTGTGATGGAAACTAAAACTTCCAGTGTTGGGCTCATAATCCTTGTTGAGAGAGTAGCTACAAACACAAATTGAATAACGAATATGTTACAATTCAAAACTCACAGAAACCGCAATCATAACATGCCACAGTGGGCCAGGATAAAAAAAGAACTAGCTTACAAATACAATTAGGGCATTTAGGAGACGCTTTTATCCAAAGCGACTTACAATGACATGGTGCTATTACATGGAGCAGGTAGGGGTCTTGCTCAAGGATGCTTACAGGTAGGACAGGGGCTCGAACCCACGACCTTCCGGCTGGGAATCCAACACCCAGTCCACTATCCTACCCCCCTGGTTACCTTTGGTTAGTATGCCTACACAAGGCGGAGTTTTCTGTAGCGACTCATGACGCTACATTTCAAATCACACAACATAATTCCACGAGAATTTCACGCCGCCATTCAAATGGACAAGACATACTGTAGGTGGACTGACTAAATTAATAAATAATAATCTAGCGACGATTAGAAAATATATCTCCATGGGAGTGGCACTATGTAGTTCAGGAGCGGAAGAAACTTCAGGCAGTATTTTAGGACAGTTACCCAGTTCAAATATGTCATGGAGATCGCTATGTGGGCTAGTATAATTCTTTGTATTGCTAACTCAATCTTGTTAACATTAAAAATTCATATCCAAGGTTTGCAACGTACCAACTTTCCGGTATTTTTTCTTAATTCTGTAGACATTTTGACCTTTTTCTAAACGTTTACGGGCTGCTACAGAAGTGTTTCCATTGTCATGTGATATCAATGGTTTGTTGTAATTGGTTCAACCCATTTAATTGCTGGGTGAAATTATGGCTGGGTGTATGTCCAGGCAGCAGTATACAAAGAACCATGTTACTTGTACTTAATTCTAGAGCTACCGGAATTTTATAACTAACATTACTGTAATGTCCAAAACAATCTGACAGTCAAATCAAAATAATTTGAATATTTGCTATAACGTACTGCGGGAAAACAGACTGATTTAGAAAGCAGAGAAATGTAAACATGTCATTATATTTGTCTTATAATAATCTTATTAGTTTAAGGCTGGAAAGCTTTCTTTCCTCCTTGGTAAAAGCTAGAAAATAATCATCTAGGTATTCAGTACAAGCATTGGGTTTGGTCTTGTTAAGTTTTTTTGGACTTGAGCTGGCGGACGTAAATGTAACAAAAGTTAAGTAGTCCGATAAAGATTTTCACAGTTAACTTGAAAGGAAATGTTAACTTCAATAACGATTAACAGATTAACGGTTTGGTGCCCAGCTTTGTCTACTAGTATTTGTAATATGTCATTAATCCGAATTTCAGTATTCAAAATAATATTCGAATATTGCGTGTGCATGCACCTTCATATCCCCCTGCTTATCGCTTGTGTTTGCATTTTTTATTTTACCCCCATACACATTTACAATATTCACTGCTCATTGAATGTCAGGGAAGTTTAGTGACGTGAGTGTCTTTTTAAGAACCTGCTGTTGGACCACAGTGGACTGTTCTTTGCTCCACTGGCACTGGCCATGGTCAACGACGACTCGGCACGCTGTAAGAAAATGGCCGCCCTGGCCATCAAGGGCCTGCTGGAGAAACTTGACTTGAACCATCAAAACACCCTGTACTCGCTTGTCAGCACCTGGCTGTCTGCCAAAAAGGTTAATAAACACACAATCATAAACACAAGTGTTTGTTTCCCCTAAATACATATGACCTACTGCAAATTCTATGAGGATAAAATCTTTGCCCTCTTAGGCCAATTTGCAACGCCTTGGGGCGCAGGTTTGCGGATTGTTTGTGGAGGTGGAAGGTGAGCGCTTTGACCGTCGCCTTGGTGATCTACTGCCCATCATAGAGAAGGCAATCCACCCGGACAACTATGACAATGTAAGTTTGGGATTCCAGACATTGGAATATACAGCTGCCCTGAAACTTCCCCAAAATAATCCTTGTTTGTGTGTGTGTGTCAGATTGAGGAAGAGGAGGATGAGAAAGGTGCAGACAGACTGTTGTTCAGCTATCTGACTCTCATCACCAAATTAGTCAAACACTGCAGCCTCCTGGAGCTCAGCAAGCCCCAACAGACACTCTGTAACATCTGGGGTAAGAGGTCTCATAAGCACATGCACACACTACACACACACTACACACAGACACACAGTGAATACATTTCCATGCACACACTTATTCCACTATTGTTAAATATTTCAAAATTCTCTGTATTCTGAATAATAGTAGAATATGAAGTGGACCTAATATTGTATAATAGTGGAACTCTCATTGTGTGAACTAACTAACCAAACAAATGGCGCAGTCTTTAAATCACTCAGAAACATGTCCCTTTGTCTGAAATGTCTGTAGGATTTAATAGCTATAAATTTTGTGTAATTTCTTAGAAATGCCATAGAAATCCGTCTGCTATCAGTAGCCCTCTTTATACAGAGATCCCGCAATAATGGCGTTAATATGCCGTGTTCGCGTTCGCTCCTTTTTCATAGCAATTAATCTTTCCGGGACTATCTCCGCTTCCGGCTGCCGCTTCCTTAACAACAGTGACTGGCAAATCCTGGCCTGCCCCTAAAGAACCAATCATCTGCTTTATAATGGGAAACCTATTAATCCAATCATGTGGTTGCACTGACCTTGACCTTTTTAAACCTTATTTTGTGGCAAAGTCACCAGACCTTTTTAAGCGGCTTTTATCAGATTTGATTGGTGATTCTATACATGCAGATTTTATGTCCCCGTGACCATTGAAAGAGCAGTCATTTAGATAAGGGCCTGGTCTTATTAGCCCCAAATAACTGCCCGCATGCGTTACCAAGATGGCTGCTGAGTGGCCAGTTTCTTCTATAATGTCTCTGATATAGCTTCTTTTTCCCCCAAAACAAAATTTGGTCTTCAATTAAAAGGTGCTGAAATAATAAATAAAAACATTTATAATAAAACAAAATATGACTACAGCTCTACATGAGCTTTTATTATTTATCATATTAATTGTGACTAAGAACATTAGTACATCATTTACACAGAACTAATTAAATGTATATGTTAAGTATTAAGTAATGCAATAACTAATAAACAAGCAATGGAAAGAGAATTATTAATTATAATTATATTTATTATAATTAGATAATTTTAGGTCACGATCATATTAACATTCAAAAGGTAGTTAATGAACAAGAGTATTTTAAATAGGCTTCTCTTGGTTGTGGAAATGCGGTGAACACACCCCCAAGTCATGTCACATGGTAGCACAAGGTGTTATAGCCATCTTTTAAATCAGAATTTAGAGATGAGCATATTAGTGTATGGCGCGATCCCTGTCTGTCATTCCAGCTAGATTGTCACTGAAAAAGTCCTGGAAGATTTTCTCTAGAAAAGAGTTGGAACCCTGAAAGTGCTCCCACACCTTTGATGTCTTAGGGTCACACTTTCTCATTTACTACTGCAGATTCTGCCATCACGGTTAGCACCTTGCTTCTCCTGCTCCGATCATAAAGCGACGTAGCCCGGTCACTTGTATTAAGTCAAGTTTATTTATATAGCCCTTAATCACATCACATTACAGTCTCAACAGGCTGCACAGGCCCACATTTCACATGGAAACAAACGACACCCCTTTCACCTATCACCCCCACTCCAGGTCACGTGGAATGCCATCTGCGCTACCCCCACTGCTGGGTGTGGCTGACAGCCTCGCAGCTTTTCGGACAGTTATTTGCCACCCACAGGCCCGAACAACTGATCAGTGTATGGGCGGAGGAGGGGGTTAGCAGTGTAACCACCCTGCCGGCAGCCACTGCCTTTATCACATCCAACCTCGACAAGAAGGTAAAGCCTGTGTGTGGCCTTCACTTTGCTCTAAAATGATACTGTTATTTGAACTTTACTGTCCCTTGTGGCTGCTTGCATTATTGCCGTTATTCCTACTCTTGACTATAGATGAGGGAACTGGTGTTGGCACTGTGCCATCAGCTGCAGTCTAAGTTCCTGGACACTGCCTCTGGAGAGCAGGTACACAAAGCCTGCCACACAACTGTTTTCAATACCTTTTTAGTGGTGCTCTCTGCCTCACTACCTTTGACAAAGCTACACCCTAATGTAATTTTCTGACTGTAGGGAAAACTGGTCTGTTGAAAGTCACATAAATGTGAGAGACTGCAGTTGCATCTTGTGACCATACGTAGTTACCAGTATGCCAAGTTATCCTGCAAACAAATGCAGCTTTATATGTGAATAGCTATTAGAATTAGAACTAGTCTTCTTAAGCCCCCAGTGAAACCAACAGCATAACATCATCTGTACAGTATAGTACAGTGGCAGGTTTATGTTTCAGGCAAAGTTACTATGGTATTAGACACTGTTCTATGTATGGACAATGCTACACCTAATGTTATATATGAAATTTCAGCAAAAAAGTCTGGGAAATTCTTGAGAATGAAATAAATGAAAACACACACAATGTAATTACATCTCATGACCAGAGTGCCACCAATTTGTTATGTTAACTATTGGTTATCTCAATAAGTTAGCCGAGTACCTTTTTAAAGGGCTATTGACACATTAATTAATCCCTCATTCAAGGCTGGTGCTAAATCTCTACTGGTAGTACAGGTGCATATCAAAAAATTAGAATATCGTGGAAAAGTTTTTGTGTTTTGTGAAACTTTCATACATTTTAGATTCATTACACATAACGTGAAATATTTCAAGCCTTTTTTTGTTTTAATATTGGTTTCGGCTTACAGCTCATGAAAATCAAAAATACGGTATCTCAAAATATTAGAATAAAGAATTTATAATACAGAAATGTCGACCATCTGTTATTTTATGCACTCAATACTTGGTTGGTCTCCTTTTGCACAAATTGCTGCATTAATGCGGCATGGAATGAAGGCAATCAGCCTGTGGCACTGCTGAGGTGTTTTGGAAGCCCAGGCTGCTTTGATAGCGGCCTTCAGCTTGTCTGTATTGTTGGGTCTGGTGTCTCTCATTTCCCTCTTGACAATACCCCATAGATTCTCTATGTTGGTTCAGGTGAGTTGGCTTGCCAAGCAAGTACACTAATACCATGGTCAGCAAACCAGTTACTAGAAGTTTTGGCCCTGGGAGAAGGTGCCATGTCCTGCTGGGGAAAAAATCAGCATCTCCATAAAGCTTGTCAGCAGATGGAAGCATTAAGTGCTCTAAAATCTCCGGTAGACAGCGGCATTGACTCTGGACTTGATAAAACACAGTGGACCAACACCAGCAGATGACATGGCACCCCAAATCATCACTGACTGTGGAAACGTCACTCTGAAATGAAAGCAACTTGGATTCTGTGCCTCTCCACTCTTCCTCCAGACTCTGGGACCTTGATTTCCAAATAAAATTTACTTGACAGATTAATTTACTTTAATCTGAAAAGAGGACTTTGGACCATTGAGCAGCGGTCCAGTTCTTTTTCTCCTTAGCCCAGGTAAGACGCTTCTTGTCTCTGGTTCAGGTGTGGCTTGACACTAGGAATGACACTTATAGACCATTTCTTGTGCGTGAAGCTATGAAGCTCCCCCAAGTTCTTGAATCGGCTTTGCTTGACAATCCTCTCAATGCTGCGGTCATCTCTGTTGCTTGTGCACCTTTTCCTACCACAATTCCAGTTTGATACAGCACTCTGCGAACAGCCATCCCTTTTAGCAATGACCTTCTGTGGCTTACCCTCCTTGTGGAGGGTGACAATGAGTGTCTTCTGGACAACTGTCAAATCAGCAGTCTTCCCCATGATGGTGGTTTTGTGTACTGAACCAGACTGAGAGATTAAAGGTTGATATTTCTGTATTATAAATTATTTATTCTAATATTTTAAGATACTGGATTTGTTTTTGAAGTTCTCAATGTGTTTCAAGTTGTAATACAAAACATAATATATGTACACTACAACAACTTGATTCTACGTATTACCAGTAGAGACGTTAAAAATGAAACAGTGAATAGTTAGAAAAAAATCATTGTGAGGACTTATTATTGAGACAAAACATTTTCACCAAATTTCATCATAAAGTGGAAAACACAAAATTATTTAAAACAATCAAAGCTTGATTGGTATTAGTTTCTCCTCGGTAGGAAATTATACCATCGGGTAAGAAATTATTGACATGGCCACGACCTGCCCCCACAGGTGATCAAGAATCTGCTGTTTGTCGCCAAGGTGACCTACCTCATCTCCCCCGAATCTGAAGTAGCAGAGGAGGAACAGAAAGAGAACGGAGACGGGAAAAATGGGGAGGAGAATGAGGAGAAACAAGAGGAGGAGGAGGTGGCAGAGGGGGACAAAGATGACCATCCTCCTTCACTCCTGTGGATTATGAAGAAGTTGTCAGTAATGGCTAGAAGAGAGGCAGCTGACACCCCCAAAGTCCCCCTAAAGGTACACAACACACACTAGGTAACCAAACACTAAATTCAAACCACAGGAACAGGACCCTCTTATCAGACTGGCTCAAACTTATGTAAGGTGATGTCTTTTGCTAATGACATGACTTTAGCAGTTGCTGCAAATTCATTTTAGTGTTTGGTGTTTTAAAAGTAGCCCAACAGTTTTTAAACACTTAAAACATGCTCTATATTGAATAATATTTTTTAGTTTAGTAGTTTAGTTTAGTTTCTTCCATTAAAAATAAAAAAATCAATATACCACACACAACCGCTAAACTACATCTCTACACTTTCAACCTCATTGAAAATGCCAGGATCTATGAATTTGTCCAAGGCATGGCGGCAAAAAAAAATAAACAATGCGCATCCATTTGTAATGGCAGACAGGAATAGTCAGACTCTCTTGACGTAACTGATGCTACAACTTAGCACTAGCACTGTTCGTAAGTAATCGTAAACAATAGTTCTTAAATAAATCCCTAGATGTTTGTAATAGTGTAATACACAGTGACAAATTTAGCCAGCCAAGTACAACTCACTTAGCAATTAACGACATTTACGTTTACATTTAAGCATTTAGCAGACTCTTTTATCCAAAGTGACTCACAATTAGTAGCCTAAATTACTTCACCTATTAATTTGCACAATACTGTAAAGTGTATCATTCGCTCCTCAAAACAATATTTACAATAATCTAAAATTATCACTCTTCAAACAGTCAATAACAAAGTAAAATAAACAAAGTGCTTAGCATTCTTAGTGCCTATCAAGCAGAATAGAAAGAAGGATTTTTTTCTTAAATAAATAAAAAGGAAGGATAGAATAAGGATTTTTGGTGGGATTAGTGCTATGAAGTAACTACAGCTATAAGTAAGCAATAGCTGTCTTTTCATCAATCGTTCAATATTTTAGACTTACTAGCGCTTGCTGCTGTAGTTCTAGGACTCCCGGGATATGTTGATGGAATCAGGCATCAAAATCCATCTGCCTTTGCTCAAAATGTGCGGAGCAGATGGATCCCATCGATCCTGTCAGGCAAATTGGCATGATTTTATAATAAACCATCCAACCATTTCTGATCATTCAGTAAATAGTGGAAGCAGGTTCCTTGCGCAGGATTACATCTTAATAAGTGGCACAATGTTGCCACTTTTGGTTAATTTTAGATTGTCGCCACACTAAACATCTATGGCTACACTAGAAAGATAAATATTTCAAGAATATGCTCCAGTGGTTTGCATGTTGGATCACAGTAGGTTATAATTAGTTGTTACCTCTCAACTAGCCTCTAAATTAGATTTTAACGGAAGTAAGGAAAAATCCCGTTTTCAGTGGATTATTGATAAAAACTGTCCTGTTGTGAAATACTAGACAAAAATTGTAAGGACAAGCCTCAGAGAGGAGTTAAACACAAGAAAGACACCTTTTTTAATGTGGGGGTACTTCAATTTCAATTTCTTAATCCATAATTTGTCCCTTGATATTGGTCCCGCCTGTAGAGAACATGTGTGTTTAAGTTCCTGGGGGCTATAGCCATGGACCTGGGAAAGGATTGCCTGGGTCCATACCTGACCACCATCATTGCACCGCTGTACAGGGAGTTGGACAGCACCTACGCAGAGCAAGGTAACGGGTTCCATGGTCAATTGCCATTACTTGTCAGGAACTACTTTCAGCAAAAGTTACACCACCATTGTTGTCTTTTAAACGTGGGGCAAATTGGACAAAGTACACCCCACATGCCTGGTCATGTGTTGAGGGGACCTGTTTTTTCATAGCTCTGGCCAATACATACACATTATCCTTGCATCTAAAGTCCCTAAATCTACACCATCTATAAACCAACGACATGCATATTCTTACTTTCAGTTTTACTCTTTATTTTCTACATAATATTTTCTGCATATGCTGCAAAATACAAATAGTATCATGTCAGCTAGCAGTTTAGTCTCCTTAGCTCTTATGGAGCCTTGCATGCTAAATTAGATAAAAATAATAAATAAAGAAAATGTTAACTATGTAAAATATTAATATTTCCTGGATCACTGTGCCAATGTGTCCAGATCCCACATTAAAGAACCTGGCCCAAGAACTCATAGACCTGATGAAGAGACTTGTGGGTTTGGAGAAATTCTCGCTCGCCTTCTCCCAGGTGCAAAAGGAGTTTTCACTGAGACGCGCTGCACGCAAGCGACACAGAGCTTTGCAGGTAAGAGGCTTTGCTAGAATAAAAGATTCTTAAGAATTTAGTCATACTTTTGTTTCAAATAGATAAAGATAGATAGATACTGTATGTAAATACAATTAAACTTTGATAAAAACTTTTTATAAAGAAAATGTATAGCAAGGCAGAGGGGTTCCAACTAATCAGTGAAACCAGCTGGTATTGCGATTGGTTGGAATGAAGAACTCTTATTCTTGGCCTTCTGTGGTATAATTGTAGACAGATGTGTTGAATGTGTAATTTATTGCTGTCAGTCAAGAAACCATCTACAATTCTATTGTGTCTTACGTTATCTTTTAGGTGGTGGCTAACCCTGAAATCGCTGCCAAGAAGAAGTTAAAGAAGCACAAGAATAAAATGGAAGCCAGGAAGAGAAAAAATGAGGCACTTCGTCCCAGCCACAAAGCAAAAAAGCACAAAGGCAACAGCCTCAAAGACCTAGCCATGGTAGAATGAGTTTCTAGGCACACTTGGACATAGATGGCCAGGGACTAATTACCTAGCTAGAGTCACGAGCTAGGCAGGCCTGCAGTTTTTGTTGTTTTTCTTAACTCAAGCTACCAGCACTCCACTGTTATCCATCTGTATGGGCTTGAAGGTCAACGTCTGATTTGACTCTGTCATCAGCCCAAAAATATAGTATTAATAAAGAATTTTGAAGGCTCACAGCGGCTGTGGGTATTACATACTCCAAATAACAAGGCCTGTCCAGGTCATAGCTGGGTTACAGCTGACTTGACAGCAATTTTCTTGTTGACTGTTGGCGTGACATTCAGTTGTCACTTTAGAAAACATCAGTGTCTGTAGGCAGTGATTTGCATATTTGGGTATCTGAATAGAAAGGGAATTATAACATATACCCTTGCAGAAAATTGTATCTGGTTACACAGCCTGTGTATGACTGTTCAGTAAGTTTAGTTTGAAAATCAGTGGTTGCAATGACTTGTCTTTAAATATGTGAAGAATGCACAAAAGTAATGTATTAATAAAGTTGCATTGTTAAACTTTCCAACTTCGCATTTGAATGTAAGACACAACAGTACAGTCACTTATAGCAATCTTTACTGTATATCTTTTACTGTACAAGCAAGTATAAATATGCAATCAAAGCTTTGAGCATAGAATCAAACAGTTGGTGTTCAGTAACTAAATGATAACATGCCAAAGCTGCATTTGAGGATTTCAACTGAAAATACAAAAAGCCACTAAACAATAACTGCTGAAATTAACTTTGTTGCATCAGCCTGACTATAATACAAACTACAAAGTAACAAGTAGCTTGGGAACTTTGGAGCCAATTTACGGTCACTGGCCAAAGCTAAGTGATTTAAATTATTCAGATTTGTATACAAAGGTGTTTTTATAAATTTTGACTGTAGTGGCAAAACGCCTCTCGCAATGGGATTAATTCCTGGAAAGACTGTACAGAATATTTTTAATAATTGCCTGTTAACTGCAATTAACTTGCTGGTTGTCATAATGTCCTCAGCCCTGGTGGTTGTTGGCTTCCAGCCATCACACCTCATATTGGATTGCCTATCAATCCTTTCCTTCTTCCAGACATCTCCACTGATGACAATGTGCCAACAGCTAAGGAAGCCAGGGCTAGTGTGTGGCTCTGGATGTTACGTCAGCCTTTGGTTTTGGGTCCCAGGCTTGAAGGCTTTAGACATCGGGGGGAGGGGTAAAGGCTTTAGAAAGTTTTAGAGAAGACAGCAGTGCAGTCGCTGTTCCTGAGGGGAAAAGGGGCTCCACACAGTAGAATGGAGGGTCATCAGTATATACAGAGTGTGGGTTTTACTGCCGGCTCTTCAGGGACTCCACTAGCCTACAGAGAGAGCAAACCGGTTTCAGGAAAAACACTGCAATATTGCCCAAAGGTATGTTGAAAATGAGACTAGTCAAACCAATTTGACTACAGCTACAGTACCAGTCAAAACTTTGGTACTGGTACTGTATATCCTAAATGCAAGATCAACATTAGAATTTTTCTTATTTAAACATTAAGTCTCCTGTATAGTAAGGCCTACCATTCCATGGCCTCATCCAGGCCTGTACCCTTGGTGGCCGAAGTCTTGAAAATTTGCCATTTTCTGTCTTTGAGCGCGGGCAGGCCCAGAGAATTGGCCACCTCTGTGGGCGTCATGGCCTGCTCCATATCCTGCTTGTTAGCAAACACCACCAGGATGGCTTTCTTTAGCTCCTCCTCCTGGAAAGCAATTGGAATCCATAGGGTGTGGGATTAAATAATTAGCCTTTTGACACTAGGATTAGGTTTCAGATCATACAAATGCACTTACAATGCAGATTTGCTAGGATAGCTTGAAAGTTAACCCTTTATATCCCTGGAGTAACCAGATCTGGGTATTCTCTACCCCTCCTCAAAACAATGAAGTCGTAAGCCCTTTAAACATGTGTGAAAACAGTCATGTAACACACCATTGGAAAGAGAAGGGTCTGATCTATGAAGCTATCGAGCCAATTGTTGCCCAAACTAAACCTAATTCCAACCCTAAACAAATAAATAAGCATATCGTAAATTTACGCGCACAAAAGTTCGTAAAGATCGTCTTTTTTTCCTCGCGCTATCTACACAAACGCACGTCGTCTGAAAGCTGAGACTCTACAGATTCTAATGCATTTCTATGGCTGAGCGTAATTTGCGCAGCACTTCAGGGACAGGGCTGCATTCAAGTCAACAAATGTTTAGTCCTGAAGGCATTTCAGAAAGTACTTTGTACATATAGTTAACGTTACAAATAAAAAAACATTTATGGAGTTATTTGCAATTATAAAAGCATTAAAATGTATCCATTTGTAAATCATACTTCTAAAAAAAGGAAATTACTGAGGTTCTTCAACTTATTGACATCAAACTTGACACATATTCTCATAAGATGTTGTGCTATGGTCCAAAAGTGTTTTGGGACTTCATCTGCATAATTTCAATCAAATATTCATTGTAAAACATGATTTTCTGTCAGGCGAAAATTTAATCTTCCATTTATTTCTGTGTTCTAGCTTCATGTACTCTGACCCATTAACATCCACATTGATTATTTGATTGATTACCACGAGAGAAATCTCACAGGTGTTACCTTTCTTTTGGTACCTAAATTATCTGTATAGCCCTTGTAGTTTTGGAGATATACTCTATTCAGTCTGAGAATGCTTTTTCGAGGCAGCGACCTGACAAAAGGGCTTAGGGATAAAGAGCAACATTTAGAGACTAAGCACCTAACACTGACAGACAATACCCTAGACTTTATCAAATGTACAGTCTTAAACAGCAAATGCGTAACATCAGAAAACACATCTGTGTCAAGAAAATGTCTTAAAGCGCCCTACTCGGTCCCCCAATACATTGCAAAACTTCATACTGTAGCCAAGATGTTGATTTTGCCTGCCGCAAAAGATGTGTAAAATCATATTTGGAGAACATTTCGCAGATCATACGTCTGAAAGGTTCTGGTTTACAAGTTTGAATTAAGTTTACATCATTTAGCAGATGCTTTTTAATCAAAGCAACTAACAGTGAGTACAATTATTAAAAAGCAGGTAGCTAGGCATCTTTGCTTAACGATAACTACAAGTAAGCCGGGCATGTAGGGAATCAGATCCAGGAGTCGACCACCGTAACCATTAGCTACCCTACCTCGAGCATGGCCACCAGCTCTGATTTGGAGATGCCCATTCTGTCACGGTCACTGCTGTCCACTACGTAGATGACGGCATCTGTGTTGGAGTAATAACACCGCCAATAGGGCCTGTGGTAGAGAACGAACATAGAAATGGTGCAAGACAAATATTAGGTTGAAGAGTCTCAGACTGATCTTAAATTGTTTCTAATTGGTTAAATGTTTTTTTCTCTTCAAATGTTAATAGCAGTCTGTAGAACTTTTTTGCACACACCTGATGCTGGTCTGGCCTCCCAGATCCCACACCTGGAACTTTAGATTCTTGTATGTCACCGTCTCCACATTGAATCCAATGGCTGTATTAAGTGACATTTATTAAGTGAGGACATACAAATACATTTATAAGGCATATCATTTTAGACTGAGCAACAATGGGGTCATAAAACAAAATAATCCTTTTTCAATTTTAGCTGCAGGATACTGTGGTTGTGATATTTGCCAAGTCTTCAAATTGAATAAAATAGGGTTGCCCCCTCATTGGGTAATTATGTGGGTGGTTCAGACTTAGTCAATTATGTTTATTCACCTACAAACTAACATCAAAGGTATATTGTATAAAATTCAGGAGAGATCATTGAAAAACATCCTTGGTTAAGGACTAGTCTTAATCCCTGCCTGGGAATGTATTTAGTTGACGACAGCCCTAGAATAAAACATAATCCTGTAAAAGCTCTTTCCCTTTGATACAAACATACAGCCCCTTTTTACTTATAAAATCCCAATACTGTAATTGTTTCCGATGACTGAATTATCACTTACAAACCTATCTTAAAATTAATATTCCGTTTTTATTCAACTATGTTACAGTACCTGCTACTAAGGAGACAGCAGTCTGTTTTAAAAAAACAACAATGCGTGGCTAAAACCAATATGTTAGCAGATAAAACCGAGGCACCAAAGAGATTCTCCACATCTCAGCAGGTGGTCAGATATTAGGCACAGAACAAGTATACTGGGCTTTCTCAAGCTATTCTATGTAGAGATAATGTTTTCTCTTGAAGTAAGGATTTTCATTTTAATTCTATGAATATAACAATATAATAAGAGTTCCTTGATGTCAATAAATACATACTAGGGATTGTGGTGACCACCTCTCCAACCTGTAGTCGGTACAGAATTGTTGTTTTTCCTGCTCCATCTAGCCCCAGGATGAGAATTCTCATTTCCCTGGTGCCAAACAGCCCAGAAAACAGACTGGAAAAGAAGCCACCTGGAGAAAGTCCCATTACAGAATACCAGTTGAGCAGGTTGGTGTGGGTAGCTGAGCTAAAGTAGCAAGCATCTACTTGCACTATAGTGTTAACAATACAATTAAACAACTGTAATGTTAATTATGATGTTATTAAATGTGTCGTTTTTATGCTATATTGAACACAACATATCGCAAAAGAAATCACACGAAAATTAATCAATATTAAATATTAGGTATTTCTTATATAAAATATTCGCCATCAAAAAACTGGAGAAAGCAGCATAATTGGGTTTATTTCACAAGCGTCTAGCATTAACGTTAGCTAGCTAGTTTGTTACTTTGCCAAGGTTTCTATTTCTTTGAGGTGAATATTTCGTAATATAGTCCAAAACACATACAAGGCTATATGAACACATAAACATGCTATTTCAGAGGGGGAAAAAAATCTGATATTCGTCTTATTTAGTGAAAAGTTCAAAACTCACCCATATCGACAAGCAGGACTGAGCTCGGTTGGGTCTCCTTCCGTATGGTTGACGTGTCACGGATGACGTCACAGTCTATAATATGTATTTCGTTTCGTAACATTCGTTACGGAAATGGTAACATAATTAAAGAATAGTGAAAAATGTTTACATACACATTTGTGTTTGCTTTAAAATGTTATGTTTACTATACAATTCTGTTTGGTTATGCAGTTAAGTTATTATTCAGATGCAGTTTCTGTTTCTTTTCTTCAGTAAAGCAATACTTAACATAGATATGATAATGGGACAAAGTATTTTAAAAATGAATTTAACACTTTGACACTGACATATGGCACATCACTGGTTAATGGGATGGGCTCTTGGATCGAAAGTGCGAGACCTCTCAAAAAGCTGGTTTACTGTCAAATCCTTCAAGCTGCGTTCAATAAGGAAAACGCAAAAATGTTTTCTAACGTTTCACATAAATTCTTGGCTCTGTGGACGAGATAGTAATGAGCGAAGCATTGCTGAATGTAACATAAAATCAACGAAGGAGTCACCGTCTGAACAGCGTCAATTTTATGACTACATAGTTTTAACTAGGCAGATCAATCTGGAAAAAAAAGCCCGAATGTATTTGTATTATTTTTATAGAGCGACGGCAAACTTTAATTTACGCTAAGTGCTTTGAGTTTCAGTGAACCATGGATGGAGCTGCTGCCTGTCGGCTGAATCATTCAGTTGTGAGACTAGGCGGGGACCGCTGACGGTCTTGGCTGCCGTGATGGTAGAGCGGTCTGACCGTGCACCTCTGTTGCATTGGGAAGAGATTCCATCGGCGGAGAAGCCGGGAGATGCGCCTGAAGATGAACGAATTTCTAGTTCTTTAAACAGTCGTGCATTAGAATGCACCAAGCCGAGCTTTGGGTGGAGCACCAATCCGGGGGGTCCGAGGGGTGTCTCCGACACCGACAGCGCCCTGCCCGTGACTTCTCTCATCCCTACGTGCACGGATGCCGTGTGTTCCGATTTAGAGCGTCCTTTAGAACCAGCACCAGAAGAGGTGTCGCTGGATAATAGAATGGTGCAATGGGAGGAAAATGATCAAATTGTCTCGGTCTTTGTGGTGACGTTCAATACCAGAGCAGGTGAGACTGCAAATATATTACTATAGTAATCATGGGCATATCGTCGGGTAAAATGACTTGCAGGAAATGTCCAGTAGATTATGATTACGCAAGAAAGAAAATGTCCATTACTGACAAATGGAAGGCAGCATAGACTCGCCTATAACGCAGCAAATGCTCAAATTGTTGCCCTTAAGAATTGTAATTTATGAAACGTCCTAAATGGAAACACATTGCTTTTTCATTATATATAAATATAAAAAACACAGCTGTCAAGAGAGGGATCTCTGACTGAAAGCAGTATTTTTTTTGCTGTGCCAATTCATTTTTAATGAGGTGAAGAAAGAACGAGTCTCTAAGGAACAGTGGCCAATCACCAGAAGGCTAAACCAATCAAAAACAGGATCTAACACTTCAGTGGCTAAGGGCACTTATCTTAAAATGCTTAGGTCTATATAGTTCAGTAAAAGTAGTGAATATGACCTTTGCAGATTGTTGCCCAATAGCCAGTGGTCTGGGTGTTGGAAATTGGCTTTGTATACACATTAGAAGTACAGTTCTAAGAAACAATTAGGACTTTTCCACTACAGGAACGTGGACAATTCCCAGGTGGCGCGAACATTTACAATAGCCCCCTATCCGGCCCGTTCAGCCGGTTTCCATTGCGGTTCTGGAACTATGGACCTACAACGTTGCCTTTGCTCTTCGATCGCGACGTAAATTCCGAGCACGAAATTATAGGCCCCTATATTTCTTCAGCGGCAGCACGCCAGCACCAACATTAGAATGTTAAACCAGAGATTTTCCAGATAACGTTAGGATTACCTGGAGTCGACAGTTGAATGTTGCTGTAAAGTTGCTAAAAATGTAATGACTTTGTGGCAGCTGTAATCAGTCCAGCAATGCACTAAACATGCCTAGTCTGCTAGAAAGAATAACGGACATGCCCTACTACATACGGCAAAACACATAGCATAGCTTGAAATTACAAAATATCGAGATGGTAGCCTTGTGGAAATTATTCAAATTGTAATCTCAAAGCAGCCCAAAATATACCTGCAAAACAAAGCTTACTCAGACGAAGAAAGCTCCGACGCAGCGTTCACTTGAAAAGACGAGAGAAATTTAGTTAAGACAGCAATAAGGCGAGGAAAATAACTTTATTGAATAATAATCTCTTTGGATGACCAGCCAATTTCAGCGGTAGAGAATTTAGGCTTTCGTTATTTTATGGTATGTCCTGCCCTCCCGAGTCCCGACACACTTTATAACAAGGTTTGCAATCACCTACGAGTTTGTAGCAGACGCTTTAATAAATGTGACACTGACGCGTTCGAACGTTCCAAAAACCTTGAATAAAAGCAAGATGAAAACATAAAATAAACTATCACGCATATCCTTCTTGACTGTCTTGACAAATTACTGCTAATCACACCCTAAACAGGAAGTAGCGTATCTAGATTTTTTACTTCAAAATAAGTAAGTTAATAAAATAAGTTAAGATCCTTAAATAATACACCAGCATATATTTATTAATAAATCAGATCAGAACTTGAGAAAAAGTTGTACTTTTTTTTCTATTTATTATTGCAGTTTTGCAAAATAAATGTTCTTAAAATACCTCTGTATATGTGAAATATGTCCTAGTAATACAGTTAAGAGTAATGGCTGCCATGCAGTTACCATACCAGTGCTTTACCCCTTCAGAAGAATTTATATTGAAATTTTAACAAAAACAAATATTTCACGTCATTCACAGCAGTTGTTGTGCACTGTCTAGGTAAAAATACTAGAACTTATTGAAGATAGGAATTTCCAATTATATTATATATATTGGTATAATAATTTAGCCCTGTGGTAATATTTGGATAACATTTGATAAATGAATATAATGGCACTTGTTGTCATCAACTCACGTCGTGTTTAACCAATAAGCGTCGAGCCCCATACAGCACTTTATCAGGGCCACTCAGTTTTTCAGGGCCTCTTAGGCTGCTTCTTTTGGCCCCGAAAGAGTTCCTAAAAGGTTGGTTCCTGTAGTGGAAAACCGCCATTTGGTGCCGCCCCCTCTAAAATGGCCCGCAAGTTCCTGCAGTGGAAAAGCGCCTAATATAAATGAATGACTGACTGATTGAATACAACTGTGAGCAACTGTTGCCCACCTACAGAGAATGAGAGGTTAATTCATGGCGAATATCTGCGGGAAGAGTCCACGGGCATATGGACAGATATGAAGAAGAAGTGTTTATATTAGAAACCACATTAGGCATTTCAGCTATTGGCTAGTTCCTATCAGACCATAATGTATTTGCTCAGCTGTACTGTCAGTCCTTAATCAAACTCCGTTTAATTCCAAGGAATCCAGGTGTGTCATTTCTGCTTCAAAGTATATTAAAACATTGACTATATTGACTGTGTGTGTGTGTGTGTGTGTGTGTGTGTGTGTGTGTGTGCGTGTGCGTGTGTGGTAGGTAACATGCTAGAGTGGTGTCTACCCCGGGACATGGATCTGGAGGGAGTCGAGTTCAAGGCCATTGCCAGTGGCTCTCACCGTGTCACAACAGACTTCATGTAAGTGTGTGGTTATGTTTCTTGAAAGGACACACCTCGAAATGTGTTTGGAATTCCCCTTGTGGTTGTTTTGGTTTGAAATGCAGAGACCACATGCCCCTCCCGCCCCTGAATACTGATTGGCTCACATCCCTCTCTACTCTCCCCCCCCCTACAGCTCTCATAGGCTCACTCTCTGCAGTCTAAAAATCTGCCCATTTTCTTGTAATTATTACTTCATGATCTTTTCAAGATCTTTGAGAAAAGATCTTGTATGCTGATAGTCTATTTTAACATGCTCAGGAAGAAGAAGGCAGTAACCTCTTTGAAACAAAGAGACTGAGAGTGTGCCATGCGTAACGGGGTTATGTGGTGCCAGCGTTTACCTGCCATTATTAAGTACAGGTTGGGCACATCGAGAACAGTGTGCGTCATATATGTTATTGTAAGGTTACAGCTATAGCTTGTCTTAGACGTAACCTCCCGGTATGTTGCTGGCCCAAAAGAGAGATGGTGTGTAAGCTCCTGTTGGCTTACTTTGTCTTTGTTTCCTTGCCTCTCCTTTTCTCTCTCTTGCTACAGCTACTTCCGGAAGGGCTGTTACTTTGGCCTGGCCTGCTTTGCCAACATGGCGGTGGAGAGTGCGGTAGAGAGGGGGGCGAGGATGAAGTCGGTGGGGATCCTATCCCCCTCCTACACCCTGCTCTACCGTTACATGAGCTTCCTGGAGCACCAGGTCAGGTAAGAGGTGGCGACTCTGGGGCTTGTCAGCCCCCTAGGGGGCTGGATATTTTCTGATGATCAGATACAAATCTAGATCCATCATCATTCTGCGATCCTAAGAACGATACAGTCGAATGCTGAGTGATTCGGATGGATTTATTGATTATGGATCGATTACCAGTTAACATATTTATTCTATAATTGGATGCATCCAGAATTAATTATTAACATATTTGTATATTTATAGGCATTTTGTACAGTAGCTTCGCTGATCTAGCTAGTTCCACCTTATGCGAATAATTCTCTTGGCTGAGCTGCACACACAATTTTAATTGAATCGATTAAACCTTCGATGTGGAAGTTTTCTTAAAAAAACACTGTTTACTTTCATTGGTTTGTTTTCCTCACAAGATCGTTCATTTAACTTGAGTTGGGCAAATACAGTAGTTGTGGGATGTTTTACAGGGCAGGACCCTGCCCCTCATTCCGCTGGAGTGAGACGAGATGGTGCACCTGTGTATTTACAGCAAATAAATTGCTAATGAGGGAATGGATATATTGGGGTTTTCTCTGTTGAGAGAGAGAATGCCTGCTCAGTTCTGAGCCAATAAGGCCCTACTGGGATGTGGGTGGTGTTGTTTTCCACTGCTGACTCATCTGGAAGAGTTAGGGGGTATTGGGTAAGTGCCATTGGGGCATAACCATAGACTGTATAAATAAATGGACAAACCCTCCGTGACATCACCTATAGATTTTCTGAAGAACGGATTTGAAGCCAAGTGTGCTGGCTCGGGCCGTCGCCATCTTGGCAGTCAGACTCCCGCCTAACTTCCGGGGATTGGCTCACTTTTGGAGCCAGCCTCAAGTGGCCATTCGAAGGAACTGCACGTTTTGGCACTTCCTTATTGGCTTCATTTCTAATAATCGAATGTTGCTGCTTCGGCATAAGGTACAGTAGTAGGTACAGAAGTTTGAGCTACTTGCAGCACAATCGTGGGCTGTGTTTTATTTCTTACGATGAACTGTACTGACCAATTTCTTTATCAAGTCCGTGATGACATGTTACTCATGGCTTTTGTGTATTGTGAAAATACTCCAATTACAATTAGGTCCTTTAGCAGATGCTTTTATCCAAAGCGACTTACAATTACATGGTGCTATTACATGGAGCAGAAAGGGGTTAGGCGTCTTGCTCAAGGAGCAAGCATAATATTGTTTGTAATTCAAAGTGAGAAAAAAATTCTATAATTTATACTAGTCAGTGAATCGAATTAATCCAGAATTTTAAGAAATTTGTATTGGTAACTTGCCACTGTTGATGCTTCTCATTGGGTTTATAATGCAATTCAATTGATAACTGTTGAAAAGCTTTCAAAAATTGTGCTCACAGTATAGTCATTTATTAATTCAGTAGACAAAAATAACTACATCAGCATAGTGGTAAAAATCTCTAATACTATATATATATATATATATTTTTTTTTTTTTTCCTTTTATGAAAACCTCTTTGTCAGGCTTTTTCTTAATTTCAGTAACTTTGTCATACTACACAGTGCTATTTTTCATAAACCATTAATAAACTTTCTGTTAGGTTCAGGTCATTTACACAACTTAATATGACACACTATTTACTACAATCCACAACAGTCTGTTGTGAATTTCTCCCTCTCCCCTTCTTGTCACTGCTCATCCCTAAAATTTCCACATTGTGACCTGGGCCTCATGTCACACAGCTGTCATGCTCCTTAACTCATTACTGGTATATAAAACAATCACAACCAATAATATGCAGAATGCTGCTCTGCAAGGCTGCTGTAGAATTTTATCTGACTAGATTTTGAATAGATTTCCATAGTAGACATGAAGCAATGATGCAATTCTGAGATTTTGGGTTTGAGATTCAAACTTTATTCAGCCACTTGTACACATGGGGATCTCAGAGATGGATGTTGTATCAATTACTGACCCTAAAGACAATAACTTTTTAATATATAAATCGCATTGCATTCATCCAACAGGAACATTAACCTTGTAATTTGCATTGTCCTAAATCTAAACTGTTTTCCAGGCTTCAGCTGCAAACCCCTGGCCACTACTCGCACCTGGAGGCTTTCTATGAGGACAAGCAAGCGCTTCTGTCCCCTAGCAGCGACAGAATTGTTACTGCATGTCCAGCTAATGCCTGGGGAATTTCACTGAACCACAGCATGCACCCTGAAATGAAGGTTTGACTGGATTTTCCATAGCAATAAAGTAAACCCAATTGGTGTTTCTATGGTGATGTTCTTATTTAGATGTTAGATTATGTTACCGGTGGCAAATACCACTGTACTGCCTCAAGGTCTGCTTAAAAAAATTAATTAATATGACAATCTTTTTAAAAACATACAGCATGCAGTTGCATCTCATGACCAGAGGGGCAGCTGATTTGCCAAGGTATTCTTTGCAGCTTTAAGCTGTAAGAAGAGTGAAACTTTGAAACAGTGAATGGCTTCTGTGCCCAGATCACCCACCCTGCAGGCTGTATGTCCCAGTTCATCTGCTTCTTTGGGGAGCAGATCATGGTTCTGTGGAAGCTGGCTCTGCTGAGACGACGAATCCTAATTTTCTCTCCACCCCCGGTGGGCGTGGTTTGTTACCGCGGTGAGACACCACACCACTGAATTACACGTTTACTTTACTCAATACTTTTTCTTTTTTAAATGTAACTGGTTCCAGACTACATTTCTAATGTTTCAAACATCTAGAGAGTCTGGCATATCCCTTGTCAATGGTGTTTTCCAGTTTAGAGAATATCCCAAGCCAAATCAATGCAAATGAATTTGCTTAAACGGCATGGTTTCATTGTCATTATTCAATTAAAATCAGAAAATTAAAACTAGCCATTGAGTTTACTGTGCAGTGGCTACAGTGCAGTGGCTGCAGTGGTAACGCAGCTGCAGTGGCTACGCAGCTGCAGTGTCAACTGTAGAATGGCCGGATGTTCAGTCAAAATTTACACTCTTGTTACCCTCCCTCGCTCTGGCAAAAATGTAATTGAATTTATATACATTTTACCTTTTTGCTCAGTGTACTGCTGCTGTTGCCTAGCCAACATCTCCATCCCAGGAGTGGGTGTGGCCGTTCCAGAGTTCCGCCCCTTTTTCTATGTCAACGTTGCAGACATCAGCGCCCTGGAGAATGAGCTAGCCTATGTAGCGTGTAAGTAGACTCTGGAACAATTTGGGACCACCTCTTAACCAGTACATAGTGCGTTAAATTGAGGTTAAATTTAGGTTAAATTGTGTGCAATATCTAGTAGTTCCTTTGTTTAAGAGGAACTGCCTTCAGCGAAAGGTAGTATTTTGTGGCAGTGCACTGGAAGAAGGTTAGGTAGAAATTACACACAGTGCATGTTTGACAAATCTATCCTGAAATAAACAAGCATGTCAAGAAATGTAATTATGTATTGAAATCTGACACTGTACCACTAGTACTAAACAAACAACAATCCTGTGCATGAAATCATCCACTGATTTATCCAAGACCTATCTATGGATCAGAAAAAGACAGTTTCTCCTGTGTACAGGATTCTGTGTATTGTAGCTGAGTTGTGAGCAGTGGCCTAATAATGATTTTGGACCGTTTAGAGCAATAAAGGTCAATTGTTCGAAACTTGAGGGGGCTCTAATATTGAACAGCTACACGTCTGTTACACTGCAAAGGCTATAATGTGAGAATGGGTGTGTTCATTTGTGGAATCCCTGGAGCCTCGCATGCCCCAGGAGCCCCACATGATAGGTGGGGAAGACGGTATACTGCCATAATAAAAATCTAAATTATTTGATAAATTAATCTATTATCTTAAATATGTTTTATATGTTGTGTTTTCAGTATACAGTCGAAGAATTTTAGACTTGAACTTTTGTACCTTTTAATAACATTGAATAGTTAGGTTAGGGTGCTTTGTCTTAGAGGAGCTAAGACATTTCTACAGAAAGTGTAAATATGTTTGTGCATTTAGGTACCACAGAGAAGATCTTTGAAGAGAAGAAGGATCTGTACGACATTTACGTGGACAACCAGAATGTGAAGACCTACAGAGAAGGCATCAAGCCGCTACTGCGCCTCAACGCCGCAGACAGAGACAAGTATCGCAAACTCACTGAGCAGAGGTATATATTCCCACCAAATAGTACTACATTTCATTTCATTATAACATCTGGAAAATTGTACTGCTCTGGCATGCAAATGAAATTATTTGACAGGCTAGGATAGGAAAATTAATTTGCTGAAAAAATACATCCAGTTCAGTTCATCGCTCAGTTTACTAAATGGTATACGTATGTACGTGTAACTCTCACTGTATACAAAAAGTTTTAAAAAATTCAATAAGCTTTTATCACTTGAAAAGAGCGTTTCTTATTTGTGTAGATGCAGTAATGCTAATGTTAACTCTATCTGGGACGGGTTTTCTAGACTAGCTAAAAAATTGCTAATTTTGTACCTACGCAGCAGTTCATCTCATGTGAATGTACATGGTTTAAAACATTTAAGTTATATATCAAGCCTGCTTATGGTCAGAAACAGTGCTTAGATCCCCTTTTTAAGAAAAAAAAAAAGCAGCTTTATTATAGGCTGGTGGTCTGTGTGTGTGTAGACAGATGCTGCTGTACTCCCAGGAGGAGAATGGAGAGTGTGTGTCCAGTGAAGAGGATCTCTTTATTCTGTAAGTGCAATAGACTTATCATCTCACTCTCCAACTGCCTTATAACGTAACTAACTTACACCACCCTTCGTAGTTTTTTTCTGGAGCAGAACAACCGAATTTTCCAGACATTGAGTGAGGTGGCAGGAAGCCCCGATCCTACCCTGACCCAGGACATCGTGAGGGCCATGGGCCTAGATCCTCACGGGGACCGACTCTTCTTGCTCCACTTACTGGAGATCTATGGCTATGACACCCTGCTGGTTTCAGACCAACTCTGTTGCAGCTGAGTGTCAGGTCTGGCACTAAATAGGGGTGAAATTTCCACCCTTGGAAAATTGGATTTCTGAAGCCTCTGGGAAATTCAATGGCATGATTTACTTTCATTACCTAAATCCAATCTGTCATTCTACTGTTTGCTGTGTCTCTACGAAAGGAGGAAAGACTGACACTTAAGTGATATGATCATCAAACTTAAAATTTCCTGGAGGTAAACTCAATTTTGAGCTTCCACCTTCAACACTTCCACCTAACATGCTGGAAAGCTTATCCACCAGCCTATTGCACAAGTTTGGAGTGATTTAGCAATGAGCCATCACGTGAACACCATGAACTCAGTGGTTGTCGGGTCCAAGCCCCAGGCTATAATCTGCCAGATTCATGACATGTTTTTGACCTGCTGAAGACTCACATTTTCAAATAACACTCTAAATGGGATGTCATTTTTGAAACAAAGCAATTGAAAAAGTTTGAAGAGGAAAGAAAGGATTTGTGCATATAGTGTAAGAAACTACATATAGTGTAAGAAACTAGATGTAGGACTAGTTTGTACTAGATCAACTGTGAAATCCCATCCTTCCTTTTAAATACAGTGCAAATGTTTTAGGCAGGTGTGGAAAATGCTGTGAAGTAAGAATGCTTTCAAAAATAGACATGTTAACAGTTTATTTTTGATCAATTAACAAAATGCAAAGTGAGTGAACAGAAGAAAAATCTAAATCAAATAAATTTTTGGTGTGACCACACTTTGCCTTCAAAACAACATAAATTCTTCTAGGTACACTTGCACACAGTTTTTTTAACAAAGGAACTCGAGAAGTAGGTTGTTCCAAACATCTTGTATCGCTCTCCAGCCCTTCGGCGAACAAACTGCCTTCTCCTACAGCAAAATATTTCTAAATCTGACTCATTAGTCCAGAGAAAATTTTTTTCTGCACTCCAGTTCTCCAGTGTTTTCGTGCATAGTTGAATCGCTTGGCCTTGTTTCCACGTCGGAGGTATGACTTTTTGGCCTCAAGCCTTACATGAAGACCACTTCTCACCAGACTTCTCCGGACAGTAGATGGGTGTACCTGGGTACCACTGTTCTCTGCCAATTCTGAGCTGATGGCACTGCTTGACATCTTCCAATTGTGAAGGGAAGTAAGCATGTGTCTTTTATCTACTGCACAAGTTTCCTTATCCAACCACTGCATCTACGGTCCCCAGTGTTGCCCGTGTCACTATAACTACCTTGTGTCATGTTGCTGTACTCTGTCTTGCTGTGGTGTCTCACGTCATTTGACTTCAGCTGTCTTCTGTAACGTCACCTTGTTAGCCTTGTTAAGTTTGGCTGTTCCTCACCCAGTTTCATTCCTCCTACAGTACACAGCTGTTTCTGTTTGAGTTAATGATTGTGTTTCAATGTACATATTACATTTATGATCATTAGCACCTTTTCGGTATAATTGTTTAATCATACACCCTACTATATGCCTACAAAATCCCTGACGTTGTGCAAGTGTACCTAGAAGAATTGGTACTGTTTTGAAGGCAAAGGTTGGTCACACTAAATATTGATTTAGATTTTTTTTTCTGTTCACTCACTTTGTATTTTAATTGATAAAAATTAACATGTCTATCTTTCTTTAAAGCATTTTTTCACACCTGCCTAAAACTTTTGCACAGTACTATAATTATCCTAATTTAGCAGTTTTGAGTCCACACGACCTATTAAGTAGCTACTACTATGCTCTGTGTCCAGAGTAAAAGTCTGTATGGTGAATGCCAGTGCTTATACAAATCCAATTTCTGAATACTGATATGTAGGCTAGACAAACGATGTTTACTAACAATTTTCAATAAACAACCTTTTATGGCACAATTTGCAATCTGGCATGTGCCAACGAGAACCACATTTTTATTGGAATAAATGTAAATGTATTTTTGACCCTTAAGTGCATCCTCCTCAGGTAATTTTAATGTTTGTTGACATTGCTAGTTCAATTTGCTATTAAATGTGTCAACAATACGTCATACCATGATAAATCTCTACACTAATATATTAAGAGGCACTATAGAGACAGAGCGTAATTAAGTCAGTAAGGGAAAACAGTGGATCACTTTTCATTGACTTCATTGCGTGAAGCTGCCTCCTTGTCATATCTGACTTACAACAAAAACGGACGGGATGCACTACCAACAAAGTAAAGAACACAGAATTACGTTTTTATAAGCTGCCGAACCGAATAACCGAGCCTTTAAGGAGACAAAAGTGGATACAAGCAATTAAATGCAAGGCATCAGCAGGAAGAATGGGCCAACTGTGGGATTCTGACACTCAGTATGCCTACCTCTTCTTATCTGGTTGACATAGGGTGCTAAAATAATCCTTTCACATGGTGAAATGTCTAATGTTTGTAACGAGGTAAAGCTATTTAGAATATTGTGGGCGTGGTTTTCAGATAATGATGCGTTGCGCCATGTCTCTTTGCAGAGTTAGGGATATTTGGTGATATTAGCAGCCTCTGGACAAAAGCGCAAATTAAATGTCCATGCCCAACTCTGGTGGCACATGTTTATATTGAAAAGGCTTGTTAAGTGACATTGTACAAGATGTAAAACAACGGGGTAATGCATCAGTAATATATACTATATGCTTTAGATAGAGAAGTTATCGACTTATCATTTTCTTGTGTTGTATAAATAGATGAAATCAAAAACACTGATACTGGTAAATTGTGGAAAGTTAGTACCTTTTAACATTTTCATACTAAAACAAAATTGTCAATTAAACTTTGCTGTTCACAGTGCATGTGTCCCCACACATTGATATTAGTAATAAATAAAATTTCATAAACTCCTATGAAAAAAAAATAATTATTTTGAAGATATATATGAACCCAACAGAGTTCAGCAGAATACCTGAGCAGACTTTTGGCTTCAAGTTACAGTAAGGGACCCTACATCCACATAATGAAGGTTAAGTCTCAATCATTTTGATCAGTAATACGTTTTACATTTTTATTAGGAGTGACTTATTTTTGTCATTACTGTAAATATAACATTTTCAGTGTAAATATGTGATGCTGTAATGTCTACATGTAAAGCAAAAGGATAAATTTAATGTGTTTTGTGAAGTAATCATCCCATAGATCCGCCATGCCATTATGTACACAAAATTTGTAAACAGCTGGCAACCATTTGATCACTCAAACTCCATTACATGCTTCACAAAGCTGATTAAACTGTCTCTGTGAAAGAATGGAAAGATTCAAGTTGAAACACTTACTTTATTTTACTGTAAACTGTTTCAAAATTAAAGTGCATTTACACGATGCTTAAGTGGAGATAAAACCGACTGGAGCCCCTTCTTGTTTTCTCCACAACGGCTGGACCAGACGACTGCTCCAGCGGCGAGGACGGGCTGACAGCAGCTCCGGAGGCTGGCGACGGTGGTGAGAGCTCCACGGTGGTGAGAGCTCCACAACGGCTGGACCAGATGACTGCTCCACTGGCGTGGACGGGCTGACAGCAGCTTCGGAGACCGGCGATGGTGATGAGAGCTCCACAGCTCTCACACCTACCACTCTCCCACCTTTTGCTCTCTCTCTCTTTCTCTGGCGTCAGTGTAATGCCTCTGTGTGGGGTGAACCTAGTGCTGTGGGGTAAACTTAAATACATGTCCAAATCAAACCTAAACACATGCACCTGCGCGGGGCTAATCCCCCACAAGAACACCAAGTTCTCATTCTCCTTGTTTGCCTTTGTAAAAAAAAAAAAGGTCTTAGATCCTCTAACTGCATTACATAATTCCACTAAAATGGGTTTAGGGAAATGATATCTGCTACAATTAGTTCAGACGCTTTTATCCAAAGCGACTTATAATTACATACTGCTATTACATGGAGCAGATAGGGGTTAGGTATCTTGCTCAAGGAAGATGATGCTTGCAGGTATGCCAACTCTAGGGCTTGAACCCACAACCTTCCAGCTGGGAGTCCAAAACCAAGACCACTAGACTATCCTACCCCATGAAATGATATCTGCTAATGAGCCAATCACTACTTTCTTCAAAAAAGTCACACCTGTCTCTAAAAATTCGCTCTCTACAAAATGCAGCGTTCAAGTGTCTTCTCCTTTCCAGAGACCTGGAAGGTGTATGGGTGGTCTTCATTGGTTTTATGTTGCACCTACATGCCATCCACCATGATCCGTGACTGACATTTGAACTGACATTTAGGCCTATAGTTTATTTTCTTTAAAAGAGGTTGGGCACCTCTGGCTATTTGTATGTTTTTTTTCTGCTGTGTGGAACGGGGTTGCTAGTTGAAGTAGCCTATACATCGTGAATACCAAGCAGTCGATATGGCCAAGCTACATTAAAATATCGCTAATCAGCTATGATTCCTGATCTAATCAGCAGATTCCTGAAGCATGACATAAACAAAGCTCTCATTTTATCATGGTTTTGTTCCGATCCAAGGGAGCAATACTAATGAAAATGTATTTCTTTACACCAAGTCACTAGCGTCTTGTAATGACCAAGACCGGAACAGATTTAGTTTTCTGTTGACCCTGGAGCCAGCGCTTGAAAACTTGCATACACAGCCAACGCGGCAAATGTCCGTGCCGACACAATGTTCTCGAGGTGCACGGTAGGCTAATGCAAGGTAACTGTGATGAAAATGTGCGTCACGTGCACGGCACACGCACTAGCACGTTCTCCCCCCCCCCCCCCCCTAAATTAATTCATTTTTATTAATTTATAAACCCCTGGACTTTAATAGCTCATATGTGTTTCAGATTTCTGTTCATAACTCTCTGCACATTCAATCACATATATTTGTGATGATGATGATGTTTAGGAATTCTGTAGGCCTACATCTCACCTATGTTAAGCTGACTTAAAAACAAGAATATAACACATTAACATTTAATGCAGTCAAATTCTAAAATTTCTACAAATTCTACAGCCAAGTTGTGTTGAGATACATACACAATGAAGATTTTATGTCTATGTGAATAATCATGTACAACGTATCCGACAATCAACACGGTCAGAGCAGTGGAGTTATATTCCATCGTCTTTAAACCCAGCAGATCACGGGTCCCGATTTATTCCAGCTGTCAAACTTCCATCAGAGGACATGCCAAGCAGCTTCAGTAAGACTGGGACCAATTTTGTTGGCTCATTTATTGAACTGAAAATTGATTCGCAATGTCCCTGTGATTCAAGAATAGAAGACTACTTCCTTCAACAAAAAAGAACAGTGGAAGTATTAATATCTGTGGAATAAATCGGTGTGAAGCATGAGTGAACAGTCAAATACATGTGTGGACAGCACTTTGTATGCAAGTGCCCGAGGTTCCCAACCGGCGTCAGACGGGGACGCACAGCGATGGCCAGATGGGGACGCTGGCTGGTTCTGCCGGCTCCGCTGCTGCGGACTCCCTCCACCACTCCCGCTGCTGCTGGTCGGGCACCTCCTGCTCCTGCCGCTGAAGCGGAGCCGGCAGAACCAGCCAGGGCAGAACCAACCAGGGCAGAACCGGGGAACCACTCGGACGGGGCGCATTGCCAACAGGACCGGCAGACGAAGACCGGGGAAGAGGCCGTACCGGAGCCGACTGGCTCGACACGGTGGCATGGAGAAGACCAGGAGGAGCGGCGGCCACAGGGGCCCGAGGGATTGGGGATAAGTCCAGACCCACAGGCAGTCGCTCAAACGCCCGTACAGGTGTGTTGGCGGTGCGGCCAGCACGGCCACTTCCGCCGAGAATGTCCATGGATGGAGGTTGGGCAGGTGGTACAGAATTTCAAGGAGTGCGCACAGTGTGCAAACGACGGTGTGACTGGAGGTTGTGTACCCCCAAGGCAGCTTTGCTGCTAGGGGTAAAGAAAAAAAGGAACAAAAATGGACAACATGGCAAGTGTAACAGAGTTAAAAGTGTACCTTAATAATTTTAATTTCCAGAATATTTTATTCAATTTAAAATATCAGTTAATGATTTGTTATTTATTTGTGAATTTTATCTTATTGAGGATAATTTAATTATCACATCGCTAATGTTTCCTGCGGAGATGTTGTTGTTGCACTACGCCTCGTTTGTGCCTCCTAAGTGGCTGTAGCTTCCGTTTCCTCCTCACAATAGGAATTGTATTGCTGAGGTGCAGTTCCGTGGGAAACGAACTACTGATGTGATGTTGTTTTTCTGCAGAAAATATACCTGGAATAAATGTCAGCTGGAGTGGTTTCCTTTCATCCCCTGTACAAATCCGTTACACAAGCACTTCATTGGAGACCAGACAACAACTACAAAACACACAAAAAACACAAATGGATTTCATGCAACTTACAGTGGTGATGGACATCGATGGGGAAACAAAGGTAGCCATGATGGAACTGTTGAAAGGAGTGGAGATGTGTGGAACGGTAGTCGGGTGCAGATTAACCCTTTACCCATTCAAATTTCGTTAGTTTTTTAACGATGACAAAACTCCCTAAATCTCCGCTGTCCAATGACAGATTTTATTTCTGAAATCTGCCTAGTAGGGCTGACAACATAAGCTACAATTTGATATGATTGGTTAAGAGGTTGATGATGTGATTATTTTGGAAAATTAAAGATGGACGTCGTAGAAAAACTGTCCGTCGAGTAATTGCGCCTGACGCGGATGGACGGGACCAGTCTGCACTTCTTGGCATTTACATCGACAGGAACACCACACAGCTGGATAAACTGACGTAAAATGTTTTTAAAAAAGGTTTCTAGTCATTATTTATCTAAATGTTTAATCATGAAATCTGGTATATGAAAGTAATATGCTTTCTCATCAGCGCCAACATTATGGCGTAGCCTGAGGCTACAGTAGCATACCGTGAGCTAGCATGTCATTTTCTCATTTGCTTTTAATGCCATTTATTTCCAATTACATTTAAAAAACTGAGTTTATTTTATACGACTTTTGTTGCCTAGAATTAGTTTGCATGTTATGTATGTTCCAGCTTTTCAAATTAGATAGTTTTAGATAGCTGGTCAGGTGACGGACATAGGTGAGGGGACTTGTTAGTAGTGATGGACGATTTCGCTGTCCAGGTCATTGCTGTATCGCAAAAACACCGGTGGATTGACTAAGGTAAGATGACGTTAAGTTTGTTATGATATTAGTTTATCACTCAAATAACATGTAACATTAACAAGTTACTGAAACAGTCCGTTTGTTTTCTAAGATAGTATTTGTGAGAGAGAGATTTAGTGAAGACAAGGAGGGATGTGTTTCCTGTCACCCAGAATGGTTCAATAGTCTCCCTTGCTCCATGTGTTTGTATGTGTTTTGTGCTTTGGAGGAAAAAAAGTCTTGTGAAGTCTTATATTTGTATGGTTTTTCTTATGTTTTAGATGGAGGCTGACAAGACCATCACAGACGTGTGTGTGAGAGTGAGAATGTGGGTATGAGTATTTGTGTATTCTTCTTCACAGGCCTGTTATACTATGTAATCTACTTATATAAATTGGTTGTAACTCTTAATTTTATATGTACATAGATTTCATATTATACTGATTATTTATATTAAAGATAATTTCTTCATAATTAGTCAGTAGGAAATTGTATCTGTTGAAGTGCATTTTATTGTCATTCTTATGCCCCTGTTATATCATTCTTATTGACTTATATAATGTGACATTTACGTATTATGTAAATAAATAAATAGACTAAATATGTAACAACGGTGCGTAGTGAGCGAGAGTAAGCGCGAGCCCGAGGAACACAGACAGGCGGAATTGCAGATGAAAACGCTAGACAGCGTTGGTTTAATGAGAATACACACATACAGGGGCGAAAACCCGAAACAATGCCCAACAACCCCTGGGGTTGTTGGGGAACCTAAATACTCAAAAAGGCCTAATGAGTAATGTCCTGCACCTGTGGCCCTAATGCACCACAGGTGCGTTGCAGGGGAAAGGAAGCATGATGCGCGCGTGGCCGTGAGCGCGCCGATCGTGACAAAATAAATGTAAACCATTGTGTCTGTCTTTATTATCAGTTTTCATGTAAATGTTTATGTTTTGGTGAGAAAAAGACTGTTGGGAGAGGAATTCCGACAAACATGCTAAAGCACGGTTTCTGTATTTTTTTACACTGATCACTAAATGTATCATAACTTTTGAACAGTTCAGGATATTCCAATTCAGTTTTTTTTGTTAGATAACACACAAGATGCTGAGTATTTCATACACTCTAATTTTTTTCTTAAATAATAAGAAATATGCAAAAAATCCACTTGTTTGTGAATGAAATGAAATGTTGACGATTTATTGGGCTATACATTTGGAGAGGATTTTAAAATATTTCATAACTGAATCAAGATTACCATATGTATTTTACACCATTTTATAGAACTGGTCCTTCTGATTAAAATGGTATGTATATCTCATTGATTGAATATACTGAAGATATAGTGTTTTATGTGTGAGACGGTAATCCAGCACCACAAAATTCAATTTTCTGGTGCAATTACATCGTATGAAATCACTGTGGAGAAGATAGAAACAAAGGAAAAATTACTGGATGGGTTCAATTTGAACGGGTGCAAGGTGGTGTGAAGGGAAATCAGCAGTGGTGAGACAGTTGTATCATTCATGAACTTCTATATACATCTCAGACAAACCAATCCTGGACAAACTAGCACTATGGGGCCTAACAATTAAATCTGACATACTAAGGAAGATGTGGCCTGGAACACACATTGCAGATGGCACAAGACACGTCAGGGTAAAGTTTGAGGAAACAATCACTTCACTACCGTATTCAACAAAATTCACTATTTCACAGGGAGATGAAATACTTCAGGGTTTAATACACAGGACAGGTGAGGGTGTGCAGGCTATGCACACAACTGGGGCAAATAATTAAGAACTGTCCTGAGCTCTCTTACAGAAAGTGCAACCATCAGGGGCACTTTGCAAGAGACTAACCATTTTTGCAATTACTGCAATGCCTGGAAATCAAACAAACATGGCAAAACACACAAGAAAACTAAATGAAGGGATCTACAAAATGGGAGCTGGTGAGGTGGCAATCCTGGGTGGAGAACTAACTGTGGAGAGCAATGGTGGAGGAGAATAGAACTGCATTGCTGGATGTTGGTGGGATAGAGGGGGTGAAAAGCAGTGGAAATTCTAAAACGGTGCGGAAGGGCGTGGCTGTGAAGAAAAACATGGAGGCAAATATAGTGGGCCTGGTGGAAGGAAATGAGGGCGTGCCAGCAGAAGGAGAGGGCGTGAAGTTGGAAAGAGAGGGTGTGATGGGGAAGGAGAGGGCGCCCGCCTGCTTTCGCCGCTAGGATCCACGCTTGGTCCAGCCGCTGAAGAGCTGCCGGCACGGTCCAGCCCCGGAGATGCCGCCAGCTCGCTCCCGCCGCTGGAGCGGTCGCATGGTCCAGCCACTGAGGAGCTCTCAGCCCCGCAGTCCGGCCCCGGAACTGACGCCTGCTCACTCACGCCGCTGGAGTTGTTGCCTGGTTCAGCCGCTGTGGAGTCACCGCCGCAGTCCAGCCCCGGAACTGCCGCCTGTTCACTTACACCGCTGGAGGCGTCGCCTGATCCAGCCGCTGTGGAGTCGTCGCCGCAGTCCTGCCCAGGAGTTGCCGCTAGCTCGCGCGCGCCGCTGGAGCCGCAGCCAGGTCCAGTCGCCGAGGAGCTCATCCCGCCGCAGTCCTGCCCAGGAGCTGCCGCTAGCTTGCTCGCGCCGCTGGAGCCGATGCCAGGTCCAGTCGCCGAGGAGCTCATCCCGCCACAGTCCTGCCCAGCCTCTGCTGCTCGTCCTTGGTCCGACCTCCGGAGTGCCCCAGCCTCGGCCGCTCGACCCTGGTCCGACCTCCAGAGGGTCCCAGCCTCGGCCACTTGTCCCTGGTCCGACCGCCGGAGGGTCCTAGCCTCAAAAGGAACCGCCCCGATCTACCTCCAGGCAATGGTAAGATTCCAAGCCCCTGCCAGAGCACTTCGATCTACTACCTCCGCTGGCAGGCTGGCA
>JAOEHI010052290.1:0-16956 GCA_025447815.1 Percopsis transmontana | reverse complement strand
GTCCTCCATTTGTCCAAAATTCCACTTCTAATAAAGGAGAGGACTTATACTACTACCTAGTAGTTAGAGTACAACTTTATCTTCTTCTTCTTCTCTTTTAAGGTAGTGACGAAATGCATTCTGTAGAGCCGTTTGTCTGATTTGGGCTACTGTAGAAAACATGGCGAGGCAACAGGGCGAAGTCTATAGAGGGGGGTGTCCCCTCGATGGAGATAGAAATGGCTCATTCAAAGGTAATAACAATATTATGGTTTATTATATTAGGTCTTTGTACACCACTGACAACATAGTTATGAATCTTATATTTTATTTCTGTCACTAGATCCTCTGAAATATTACACACTGGACCTTTAACTCGCGTTTGTAATCCGTGTTGAATGGTCAGTCACGCTGGAGACTTGTTCAACTTTAGAAACCCGATATTTATCTAGCGCGAGAGAGAGAGAGAGAGAGAGAGAGAGAGAGAGAGCGAGCGAGCGAGAAGTGGGGGGAGGACTGGCGCAGCTGATGCACTACTAAAAATAATCTGCGTTTCTACTTTTATACTCCTATATTCTCTGCGATTCCTAATCAGGCGTCTACTCTCCGGAATTAAACATTTTCAATAAGGATTGTTTTTAACCGAGGTAAGCGGATAATCGTATATGTCAAGCGGTTTTATTTGTCTTTACAAAGAAAGGGCTAGGTTCTGCGGATAGACTGCTTAAACTTAACACTCCAGTGGTACAACTGATTGACCTTGTCAACAATAGCACATTATAAGCAAGTGTGTCTTTTCAACCTGAATGTCATCTTAAATTGATATTGTTAGTATTGTGAGCTACCAAAGTCTATTAGCCTACCCAAAGCTAATAACTAGAACTGTTGATTCTATCAATGAATAAATGTATAAAATGTAATGAGCCCCATTATGGTTTACATGGGGTTCTTAAATTTTGACAGAATTGAAAATTTATAGGTCTAAAGTGACAGACCAGTCCTCATGGATTTTGCATTGTTGCCACTAGTTATTGTGTGTCAGTCAACGATGAGTATTTGAGAACAGACAGGCTATTCTGCTGTCTTGCAAGGAAGATACATTTATTTTATGTGTCTCTAAATTCCCAAAACTTTACAACATAGCGAAATCCAAAAATGAATAAAAACAATAGTAATTGTTTTTATTCTTCCATTCTCTGCTTCTAATCACTCTGATGTGATGACATATCTACCTGATTGCTTATCATGTATATGACTCAATGTGTTGGCGCCCTTACCCGTGTTACGAGTAGGGCCCATTAGGGCTCATTCACGCTGCACAGGGTTTCCTCTGGAATTTCACAAACTGCGTCTGATTTAGTTTTGCAAAAAGGAAGCGGAGTGGTGGTAATGAGCAGTGCTGGGTTTGTTACTAAAGCAACCAACTTCCCCTCTCATTTTGATGGTCATGTCTTAAAAAGCGACACATGCTGTGTGAAGCATACCCACTCAAGATAAACCATTTTTATGTTGCAAAATGAGGAACTGGAAAAAAGAGTGCGCCGCCTCCCAGCACAATCTGGTCTTGGCGAGCAATGAATAGACTGCAACTACTCATACCTGGAAACTCCAGAGGGGGGTGGGTAATTTTGATGATGTGTTGATTCTACAATGTGTTGTAGAATCAACACATCATCTCTACTCATCTCTACTCTACTCTACCTCCCGGCAAAGGACTGTCCTGAGGTCAAGTGGACCCGTCCATCACCCTTGAGAACACAGAGAATCTCAGTCGTTCTGGACAACCAACTGTCCTGCGCAGCCAACATACCTGTGCCATTAGATTCTTCCTCTACAACATCAGAAGGATAAGGCCATTCTTCACAAGAGAAGCGGCGCAGCTCCTGGTCCAAGCTGTAGTGATCTCCCGCTTAGACTACTGCAAATCTCGATCAGAACGCTTTGATCTACTACCTCGGCTGGTCGGCTGGTCGGCTGGCACCTCCTTCATGACGAGGGCGCAAGAGTCACGCAACCCTGTCTTGACTGTTTTCTGTCCCGGAGCCGCAATAGTGGAATGATTTTCCTGCAGTAGTCAGAACAGCAGAGTCACTACCCTACACTACACCATCTTCAACAAGAGATTTAAGAACCATCTCCAAAATCTACCTCGGTACCTCGGCCACTGACCTCTCTACCTTATAACACTCCCACTAACTGAAGTTCTCTTTGACAATCCTTTTATCTTCTATCTCTATCCCTTTTTATGAAGAAAATATGTCTTCTTGGTCCTTCTCTGTTAGATCAGCTCTTAGAAAATCAAGTACTTATTTAAATTGCAATTAATTTGAGGATTGTATATGTTAATAGGTAATGTCGTAAAATGTTTAACAAAGTTATCCCTGATGACATGCTGCTGTCATTATTCTAACATAATGTTGTTTGCTTATTATAACAGGTGTAGGACCTATTCAGCTATTGACAAATGTACATTTCCTGAGTTTTTGTTAATGTCAGAAATAATTAAACAGCTTACATATGATGCTATACAGATGCTACACTAATATCAAAATGGTTTGCACGTCGTCATTCATTTGGAGAAGCAATTAGATATCACACAACTCACAGACCTTAGTATTGCTTTAGTTTTGATAGATTCACACTTGTTATGTGTCAATTTTGTAAGTGACAAGGCTCCATTCCATTGATAACCACTAAATTATTTTTCTCTCTCTAGACTTGTGTGGACTAATCGGGTATTGGCATGGCCTTGTCATTCTGTGGCAATGATAACGGGAAGAATGCCTACAGCGTGGAGGATGGTGTACTCAATAATGGTTGTTTCGTGGACGCTCTCAATCTCGTCCCTCATGTGTTCCTCCTGTTTATCACCTTTCCCATCCTCTTCATTGGTAGGTGTAGGATAAAGACACATTAACATATACAGCTGGGTTTTCTCAGCAACGCCATTTAGCACAGCATAAATTTTAATTATTGACACTATTCCAAAGCGCACAGTTGCGTATTTTATTTTTTAACCCATCTTGTTTATATGATAGCAACCAGTATTCGGAAGAGCCAGATACAGCTGTTATCTACATATGCAGCAACAAAAACAATATACTGTAGTTTGAAATTATTGCATACATTTTTTGAAATTATTTGAAGTAATGTAAATTTGATTAAACCAGTAATTTTAATGTAAATCAAATATTAGATGGTAATCTGCTATGTGTTACAGTCATTTGTTACCCCCAACACTGCTCTGCAGACAAAAGTGTTTTAATGTTTAGTTACACTTTTAAATAGCATTCATGATGGTGTCACATAGATTTACTGGGGGCTGGTGTTATGTGGTTACCATGGTAACCCACGCTGAAATGTACCTTTGTTATATTTCTCTCGTTTCTCTCATGAGGGGCAGGATAGTCTAGTGATCTAGGCGTTGGACTCCCAGCCAGAAGGTTGTGGGTTCAAGCTCCAAAGTTGGTTTACCTGTAAGCATCCTTGAGCAAGGTGCCTAACCCCTATCTGCTACATGTAAATAGCACCTTGTAATTGTAAGATTTTGGATAAAAGCATCTGCAAAATGACCTAATTGTAATTGTTTATGCTGCCTGACCTTTTTGTTTGCAGTTCTGACACAAACCTTTCGTGTTGGCGGGTTCTTTTCGCTGACAACTCAGTGCCCTGGACGCGTCTCCCAAATATAATTTTTTTGCATTATAAGCATACAAAAATATATTTATTTTCAGCAAATCTCTTAATTACACCAATATTGTGCTTGTGAAAGAGTTTGGGCCAGTATAAAAAGTATTTATTAAAGATTGCTTATTGTATTTTCCCTGTCTGAACAACCAGGAAATGCCCTAGTCTAGTGAAGCGTTAATTTGTAGGGCCCTAGTTTCCCGGTCAAGGCACAAGCGTACGGCACAAGTTGATCTAAGGTATGGCCTATACTTTTTTGTTAATTTCGGGACAGCGGTAAACTGGTGCCACTGCGGTGTAGTTGTAAAAGGGTAAAAGGGTTAGTTAAGAGTGAATATATTACCGTTAGGAGTGGTGGGGGCTGTCTTTTGATTACGTCCAATAGAATCAGCTCCTCTCATTCCCGTTAACAGCAGCACGCTTTCTGTCTCGGCGAACTGCCAATTTCGCAATCGACAGCGAAAGTCCAGACCGGCAGAAACTCAAAAATGATGTCCTTGTTCTTGAAGTGCACATTTGCCAAATGCGCAAATATGGCACATGGAATAAACCACCATGATACATGTGCATATATTATGACTGACACACCCTCTACTGCAACTCCACACCCATTTCGGCGCAAGAGATGTCATGGCACGCTGAGAAACTAGCAAACGCGCCCAGGTGAGAGAAAAACCACCTTGCGCCTAACGATATATTGTCATTACATCTGCGTTAGCTCTACCGCCGGCCTTGTGGCGTCGGGAAACTAGAGCCCGTGGTAAAACTAAATTTTTTTGCGAATCTGTTAATTACACCGACATTGTGCTTGTGAAATGGTTTGTTTATGTAGAAGACATAGTTATAAATATCGATTTCACTTACTTACAAGCACTCGCTTGTTCCGACATGCCCACACGCACCTGACAGTCCAAAACATTCTATTCTGTTTCCATGCGAACACTTTAGTCATGCGGAAGTTTGAAGTCGGTTGGGGAAAAAATAGACGTGTCCATTGCTCTGAGTTGTCATTCAAAAACTCATTAGCCAATGGGGACGCACCCCTGAAAAAACCCGCCCACGCTAGAGGTTTGTGTCAGAACTGCAAACAAAAGGTCAGGCAGCACAAATGAGAGAGCTGGCAACGTAACCGTCAAGCCGACAGTCAGGGCAAACGTTTGATTCTTACCTCAAGTTTATGTGCTTGTGGCCGAACCACCAGTGCCAATCAACGTCCAGTGAGGAACTGTTGGCAGCTACGGGCTAGGTTGAGGTGTGACGTTAGCCTGTAACAGTGATAGAGAGATGATTCATCCAATAACCTGCCCTGCATTTTTTCCATCCAAGGACGACTTCCCAGATGGTTCTGTGTAACAACCACAGATGGTTCTGTGTCTTCTGTTAGAATGAATAAAATACTATTGTTTCTCTTTCTTACTTAGGCTGGGGTAGCCAGAGTTCCAAGGTGCAAATTCATCATAACACATGGCTCCATTTCCCCGGTCACAACCTGAGATGGATTTTGACCTTCTCCCTGCTTTTTGTCCATGTCTGTGAGTTTGCAGAAGGCATTGTCTCCAACAAGTAAGAACATTGAAAGGGAAATACCAAATATTTGTTGGGCAGCAACTATTTTCACCCAGGTGTTCATAACAAAGCATGCTAGCCCCTGGGTGCGTGGTTTGTGGGGCTGCATACCTTGACCCATGCATCTATGCTAATCAGTTTGCCAGTTTAGCGGCCACAAATTAGTGCTGTTTCAACACTCTTCCACGCTCATTATTAGTCATGCTTCACTCTTAGAAGGGCTTATTAATATGAGCTACACATTTAGTCAGATATTGAGCACTTTCAGCCCTTGGCTCATCCCCGCATCTTTGTGCCAACAACCACCACCCTTTACTTACCCTTGGACTACCCTTTACTTAACTTGGACTACTTACTCATGCATCATCATCACCACATGAGCTACATGCACAATCTTATGTACAATGTCTCAGCTTCAACACTTGTTCCAGTTTGCTATGGGGAGTCACACTGGAACATATAGTACTCACTGTCTACCCATATTGGGCCAATGGTGTATTACAGTCAGCAGAACTAGGGTTGAAACTGATGTAATGCTTGACTTTCCTCTAGGGATAAGATTTTTCCTTTTTTTTCTTTTTAGTTTGATCTAAATGTCATAACAAAATTGCTATGACTTTAAACGGCATAGTGACAAGTATTAACACATTTAATAAAACCTTAACAGACAAAAAAAGTAGTGGACAGAAAATATTTTATGAATTCTGGATGACCGCCAGAGGCGATGCTTTAATCACTGGATATCTCTATCTCGCATATGCGCAGAATCTTCTTGCCCAGATTCCACACATGCTTATGGTAGAATGGCATGTGATGTCCCTGGGCACAGGGAGCACTTGTGACCTGTATGCATCCACAATCCATTTAGATGGTCTTTCAACAGGTACTTACCCCTCTTGTCATCGGTCTAAGGCAGAGCTTCTCAATTAATTTTCTCTTACGCCCCCCTAGGAAGCAGAAAACATTTCGCGCCCCCCCCCGTCCCGCAAAAAAAAAGAAATGTAGATCAACTTACAACAAAGAATAACTTTATTAACTTTGTTTTTTTGTCTGTAGCAGAGAAGATTTTAAGTGCATCAAAGTCCTATAGTGTGGGTCTTTTTACACTGGGCAATTTGGTATGCTACCTTATATGATGCTAACAGTGCTCCCTGGTTTTTAATGAAGTTGCATTAACAAAGTATGATGTGCCAATATTCGGCACGTTTTCGCTTAAGCGGCTTATCAGCGTGATTGGGGTGTAATGTGTGTAAGTGACGCCTTAATTTATTTTGTTTCAAGCTGTCCGCTGCCAACATTTTAAGACATAGTAAACACACCGGCCTTTCCTCGTTTCCCACCGTAGTCACAGTGAAGCCGAACGCTACATATGCTTCGTCGCATTTCCTCATCTTAGCTTTCGGGTGACTGTCGTTTGTGTCATTATCTTATTATCTCTCGTTATCTCATTATATCTCTCCGCCTTTCTTTTCATCCCCGTTAAATATTTTTCAGTGTCTCTTAAGGGTTTGTTCACTGCACTTTTCAACTTCTGCTCTGTGATGTGTGCACGCAAAAAAAACATCGAGCGAATATTCCCTGTGCGCACTCTGACAATGAGAGCGTTACTGCCACCTACTGTAGTGGACGTGCAATTTTACTTTATTCTAGTACGGCAAAAAAAGCATGTTCCCCGGGATCAGACTCTGGCATCACAAGGGGGGCACGCCCCACTATTTGAGAAGGACTGGTCTAAGTTAAGGTTGTGTTCACCTGCACCAGGCACAGCAACTCTCCCTGTTCAGGCACCCCCTGTGGAAGTGAATGCCGCCAATCCAATGGATTGGTGCATATAGAAGAAAAACTGCCTCTTTGGTAAAAATGAGGGGTTCTGCCTCAGAGGAACCTCTGACCCATCCTCCAGTGGTTGTGTTAGACTTTCTTGTTATTTGTCATTTTGAAGGACAGGGTCGTAAAAATCCGTCATCTATTATTACCCATAATTTTTTTTTTATGATAATAAGACATATTTAATAGCATTTCCATTCAGCCAGCGGCAGCTAATGTTACGTGCAAACAAGTGGCAGCAAGTAAGTCAAAAGGGAATAACGGGTTCAGTGGAAGGAGGTGTTCATGTGGCTGAGGAGGGAAAGATAATGTAGAAAAGCTAACATGTTATTAGCATTTTTACATTAGTTGACGCTGGCTGATAAAAGTTTTCAATATTACTTGCTTCGTCCTCCACCGTATCAATCTCTCTTTTTCACCTCGGTTTTTTAAAGAAACTTCAGACACTCAGCTGCCATGACATTTTGCAATGATATGTAGCGATATAGCCTACCAATGCCAACCAAGCCAAGAAAATAGCTAATTAATATGCACACTCACCACCAACTGGACAGGGGTGTGAATTTTTTAAAGTTACGGGAGATTGCCCTCAGTATTCAAATCCGTCAACATGATGGACGGCCTTCCGATTTTTCCGTCATTCTGTGGCGTCATTCTCTCTGCCGCGGAACGGAACTACGACGTGGGAGACCGGGAACTACTGGCGGTGAAGTTGGCTTTGGAGGAGTGGAGGCACTGGTTGGAGGGAGCTCAGAAACCATTCACGGTCCTGACGGACCACAGAAACTTGGAGTTCCTCCGAGCACCCAAACGCCTCAATCCCCGGCAGCGGCGCTGGACCCTATTCTTCTCCCGGTTCCACTTCTCGGTGACGTATCGCCCAGGCTCGAAAAACATCAAGGCCGACGCGCTTTCACGGATGCACGAGCCAGAGGACCTCGAGGAGGACCCCACCACCATCCTGCCACCGGAGTGCATCTTCGGGCCGGTGGTTTGGGACATCAACCGGGAGATCCTCCAGGCCTCGCGGCAGGAGCCACCACCTCGAGGGTGCCCGCCAGAACGAACCTTCGTGCCCGCATCCGTGAGAGATTGCCTCATCAGCTGGGCGCATACGTCACCCGTCTCGGGCCATCTCGGCAGGAGTGGAACCAGGGCCCTCCTCGTGGAGAAGTACTGGTGGCCTCGCATGACGACGGAGATGAACTCTTACGTGGATAGCTGCTCGGTGTGTGCCCAAGCAAAGACTCCACGTACGGCTCCCGCTGGAAAGCTCCACCCGCTCCCGGTGCCTCAGCGACCTTGGCTCCATTTGGCAGTGGACTTTGCCACGGACTGGTCGTGGTGGACCGGTTCTCGAAGATAGTGCGCTTCATCCCGTTCCCACGCCTCCCTTCCGCCAAAGAGGTCGCTGAGGTCCTGTTCCAGCAGGTCTTCCGTGTCTACGGGCTCCCGGAGGACATCGTCTCCGACCGCGGTTCCCAGTTCACCTCCCGGTTCTGGAAAGCCTTCATGAGCCATTTGGGAGTCGCGGTCAGCCTAACTTCTGGGTATCACCCATAGGCCAATGGGCAGGCGGAGCGTACTATCCAGGATTTGGGAAGACACCTAAGGACCTACTGCATGGACCGTCCTAATGAGTGGTCCCGGTTTCTCCCCTGGGCGGAGTACGCTCACAACACCCTAACACTCCCTTTCAGGTGGTGTTCGGCCGGCAGCCGCCGTTGAACCCCTGGACCGGGACTACCAGCGAAGTTCCCCAGCCGTGGAGGAGTGGTTTCGAACATTAAATACGCTAAAGCGTTTGCTGAACTTTCCGTTGTCACATTTTCCATTCTGCACTTGCACCTGCTACTCTCGCATCGTTACATTCACACACCGTATAAAACGAGAATCTTTAAAAGAAAAAAACGATTTTTTTAGCTGGAAAATCTATGTAGTATATCGCGAAAATAAATGTTGCCATATATTGCTGTATCGATTTTTTAGCACAGCCCTAGTCATGCCCAGGTAAACATTTGCTCTAGTCATAGTTGACCTCGAAGCCGAGCTGATTCACATGCCGGAGAAGAGTTACTACAGTATGTCCCTGGCTGCCTGCTCCTGAGTTAAGGAAATGATAAGTCAGTCAGCAGGACCTTTATATCACAGGCCTGAATTGAAGGCAGGCAGACAGACAATGAGGTAAAACAAAGACAGTTTAGCATTTTCCCTGTTACTGTGGAGTGTGAGGGTGGATATTCAGAAACATAATGTATTTTCTATTTTCAAATAAACACAAATTAAACATGAAATGCCGCAGATGTCAAGTATACTACCAAATGTGTGGCCTCGCGTAACACAGAACTCGGGCTCTATAAAGTGGGGCTTCAGCATGTAAACACGCACAGGTCGGCGCGAACCGGTGCATTTTGTGAACGCTGATCAGCCCACACCTGTTTCCAATCTCCCAAGTCCTGTGAACCACACCTCTCGACATTCCCTCCCATACAGACAGCCTAAACCACGCCAACTAGTGATGCTCAGGTCTCCTAACCCGACCCGTTAGGAGAGGCAATCCGCACCGCCTGACCTGTAAATATGCGTTGATCAACCACCCAAACCCGACTCGACCTTGCAATATTTCGTTTTTGGGCTGTTTGCCCAAACGTTAGCAATGATTGCGTCTGGGTCTAGGCTACTAAATAAACAGACAAATTGTTCCAAACTGTTTTCTTTATTGTTGAATAGCAGAAAAACAAGTAATGAGAGGACCTGTTTGACCCGACCTGCCAGCATCTGCGATATTTTCTGGTAAGCTTTAAGCTTAACTGTGCAAGATCGTTGTCAAATGGTGACGCTTGCTCAAAGTACATAATAGTCAAATTGTAATGAAAATGTAATTTGTCAATATAACAACTTGTATGTGAATTTGCACAGCGAACCACCAATCACAATCATTCTTGATCAGTTTATCAAACAACCAAAAAAGGCCCCGGCCCCGCTAGTCATCGACCACAACCTGAAAATGAACGAGGAACAGAAGATAAACACAAAAGGTAGATTTGGTAAAAACAGATTGATAGAATAGATAGGGTGTGCTGGAAATATGGACGGCCGGTGCCGGTGGCTTAAAACACCGGCGAGCCCGACCGGGGAGGGCGGCGTCCTCGGATGTTACAACCTGCTTTTGTGCTTAGTGTGTTGAAACCAATTGTATTGCATTAAAGTTGAAGAAAGGATGGTTCGCAGCTTTTTTATAATTATTTTTACTTTCTATACAGATGCACTCCCATACAAAATTACCAAATTCATTCTAGAATGATTTATTATTTCCAGATTCAAGTAATCTGGTGAAAATTCCTGTTTTTTCATATCGCAATAAATATCGCAGAAAGAAAATACTGTGCAGCCCTAACATGGTATTCTAAATTTTATACATAATCGTCATTAACTAATGATGAGAATAATGTATAGGCTTAGTCATAATATTCATAACTTATCAATAACTTCATAACTTGCAAAATTGTGTGTGAAGGTGCGGCCCCACCATTGCATCATATTTGGAATGCAGCTATGGAGCACTGTGCGGGCGAATTTGATTCACAAAAGAGCCTATTGTAGTGTGTAGTGGCAGAACTTAGTTTTTGGATTTTTCTTATAACCCCTTATTTCCAGTTTCCTTTGTTTTACCACATGGAGAAAGCAGCGTTGCAGTGTCAGACTTGCAGTTTGTGATCGAATAAATTCAGTAAGAGTTGATTGAAGAATGATGCCGGTAATTTATTGTAACTTAAACAAACACAGAAAATAAAACGCATTGTTTGCAGAAGTCATAAAATATTTTATAACTGGCAGGACCAGGCTACAGCTAAACTCAAATTGTAGCTCCAACAGCAACAGGTCGAGAGTGCCCACCCAGCTTCACGTGCTGCGGTCAATGACGGTGTTTGCTGGTCTGCCTTCTTCCCTGATGCATGATGGGTGGCTGGCTTAAAGGGTGGCACCCTCACCACCTGTAGAGGGTGTGCACTCACAAAAGACAATATAAACTTAAATGTGTGTTTTATAGTGTGCAATTTACTGTATTTTAATTTTAAAATAAACGATTTTCCCAAACTCTTCCGAAGTGCGGTCCATATCTAAAATACTGTACAGTATATATCTAGGTTTAATAGCTGATTTTATTGATGTTTGCTTCTTTATACAGTATATAATTGAAGCATATTCAATACAGAATTGTTCCATAAATACCTAAGGAACAGCAATTGTGTATGGCCTGCGTCGTGGTTTGGGAAACACTGCAGTAGTACTCTCGGATTATAGGCTTTTTAAGGATGCGACAGATCTGGCCCAAACCTGTAAAGAGCCTGCAGTCCTTGGGTTTTGATGCATTCAATTTAGGCCTGTAAACGCTGTTGCCCACATGAAGCCCACATGGAGCGGATCCACTTTCAATCAGCTCCCATCTTAATCATAAACTCAACAAGAGTTTGGACACTACACACGAAGTGGACGCTTTTTTCCAAGCCTGGATTCTATTTTTACCTCTTCCGCATCGTGTTTTTTAAAGCAATGCGCATTGGAAGTACTTTGAAGAAGCAGAAATACACAATAAATAATAATTTTATAATTTGTGCTTGGTTTGTAATACTGGGTGGTGTTAATGCAGATAAATTGGAAACTACATAAACTTTAGGAAACGACTATACAAAGAATCCTCTCGTAAAAAAACTACAAAGACCTCTATCGATGTGGAATTTCCCCTTTGTTTCACTACAGCAACATTAATGTTATTTTCCTCTACTTAAATAAAATTATACTCTTTTTGTTGAGTCTGGGCCAATTATTGCATGTATAATCTCCCGTCAGTGATTAACATAAACACAATGCTGACGTAAAAAAGTAAATATTTTGGCAAGATTAGACCTCCTCCTCCTTGCCCCATCATTTGATCCATCTGACTGTTGTCAAACGTTGTATTCGTATAACTATGTTGCTCGTCTGAATTGTTTGAGCAATATTACAAATATTTGAATATATTCCATTCTACATAACCGTCATGTAAATCATGAGCAAACCACTTTCTCTGAACTGTCCGAGTGTGAAGTGTGGCCCATATTGAGATCTGCCAGTTCTCTCCTGGACTTTGGCCTAAAGGTCTTGTGAGCGGGGTAATCTGATGTTTAGCGGTAAAATATTGATGTTGTGGAGAGAACGAGTGTGAGACGTTAACGCTGTTGCACACTTGCCTTAATAGTCATAATATTGACAATATTTGTGATTTTTACATAACTGTTACAATCAATGCAGTGCAACGTAAATCATGAGCATACAGCAAAGATTACTGTCTGACAGATTGTTACGGCTACAGAGGGTAGCCGTCTATGTATTTTACTGTTTTATCTGTATAATAATAAGGCTGGGGGTTGTATGTACGTGAAAGAGGTGCAAGAGAAGCCTGACAGGGGACCTCAGCCTGAGGATGAGGCAGAGGAGTCCCTGAGTCCTGATTGTCTGCCAGTCACCCGTGAGCGCCTCGTTGCTGAGCAGAGAGTTGACCCAACATTGCAGCCATGTTTCGCCAGAGTGGAAAGTGACAGCAACAATGCAAGTGGGGAAAAAGTCACTTATTCCTTAGATAAGGAGGTCTTATGGTCACCTCTGTTAGCAGCTGATTCTGGGTGGGACAGTGTTAACCAGATAGTTGTACCCTCGCCTTACCGTCAGCATGTTTTATCAGTAGCGCATGAGAGCAGGTGGTCGGGTCATCTAGGCATCACAAAGACATACCAGAACATCCTTAAACATTTCTTTTGGCCGGGTTTGAAATCAGATGTGGTCCGATTTTGCCGCAGTTCTCATGTGTGATAGTTGGCGGGTAAACCAAACCAGGTAATTCCCCCCGCGCCTCTATGCCCAATACCGGTGATAGATGAACCGTTCGGTCGGGTCCTAATTGACTGTGTAGGACCTTTACCTCGCACCAAGAGTGGTAACCAGTATTTGTTGACAGTAATGTGTGCGGCTACGCGGTTTCCTGAAGCCTTTCCCCTGCGCACTGTTACTGCCCGTGTAGTTGTGAGAGCTCTGACTAAGTTCTTTGCTACCTTTTCAAACAGGTGCTTAAAACATTAAACGTGCGCCATGTGGTCTCGTCCGCGTACCATCGAGAGTCACAAGGAGCTCTAGAACATTGGCATCAGACGTTAAAGTCGATGCTTCGTAAATATTGTGAGGAAAATGGGACTGATTGGGATGAGGGATTCCCCTTTGTGCTGTTTGCTGCTCGTGAAGCAGTACAAGAGTCATTAGGGTTTAGTCCAGCGCAGCTCGTGTTCGGTCACACACCCCGCGGACCACTAAAAGTATTACACGACCAGTTTCTGTCTCTCGAGTCTGCTCCCACGCACAACGTACTAGATTACGTTAGGCAGTTCAGAGAGCGCCTGCATCAGGCTAATGCCACCGCCAAGCAGTTCCTCTCTGCGTCACAGAAGGTGATGAAGACTCGCTATGACCGTTCTGATGTGGTCCGTCGTTTTCATGTGGGTGATAAGGTGTTAACTCTGCTGCCTGTTGCTGGTTCGGCCCTCTCCGCTAAATTTTCTGGGCCTTATGATGTCTGTAAATGTTTAAGTGATACGGACTATTTGATTAGTACTCCTGAGAGGAGGAAAAAGACTCGGGTCTGTCATGTGAATATGCTGAAACTTTATCACGCTAGAGACAGAGATCTGGTTACTTTTGGTGAGGATAAGTCTTCCCCGTCAACTGCTACGCCCTGTTCCGCTGTTGCTGCAGTGATCATTAGAGAGACTGCATCTGCGCCCAATCCTGATGACTTGCGGCCGCGTCATCCGGAGCACCCAAGCACACGGCTCCTTAACACCAAAGCGATACAAACTCTGCCAACTCGATTACAGCATCTGCCTGTCGCAGCGTAGCAGGACGTGTTAAAGCTAGTTGACCAATTCAGGTGCCTATTCAGTGACATACCGACTAGAACTCATGTCATTGAACATGATATTGAGCTGACAGACCCTCGGCCCATAAAAGTTCATCCGTACTGCGCTAACCAAAGTAAGCATGATTTAATGAAGGGAGAGGTGCAGTACCTCCTCCAGCATGGATTAGCTGTACCTAGTTCGAGCCCATGCCTTGCCTGGTAGAAGCAAAGTCCGATGGTTCACCGCGCTTTATCACAGATTTCAGGAAAGTAAATCAGTTACAGTCCGCGACTCGTATCCATTGCCAAGAATGGAAGATTGTGTTGACAACATAGGGAATGCCAGGGTTGTCAGTAAGTTGGACCTGTTAAAAGGTTCCTGGCAAGTGCCTTTGTCTGAGCGGGCCTCCAGTGTTTCTGCCTTCGTTACCCCCGACTATTTCCTACAGTACACCGTCATGCCCTTTGGTATGTGCAATGCACCAGCCACATTCCAACGCTTGGTAAACACTGTGTTAGTCTGGGTCAATAACTGTAGCGCGTATCTGGACGACTTGATAATCTACACCGAGGAGCACCTGCATCTCCTCACACAGGTTTTCGACCGTCTTGGTCAGGCCAACCTCACCTTAAACTTAGCCAAATGTGAGTTCGGCAAGGCCACAGGCCACTTGTCTCCCCACAAGTTGGTCAGGGACAGGTTCATCCCATCGAAGCGAAGGTTACTGCGGTGAGTGCATGTCCAGTCCCAACTACCCGTAAAGCGCTCCCTTCTCTTACTTGGGCATGGCCGGTTATTATAGAGGGTTCTGCCGAAACTTCTCTACTGTGCAACCGCTAACTCAGCTGCTTACCCCCAAAGTTTTTGTGTGGACCTCAGAGTGCCAGTTGGCGTTTGACAGTGCAAAAGCATTGATGTGTCATGCTCCGGTGCTAGCTGCTCCAAACTTTGGTAAGCCATTCAAACTGGAGGTAGATGGTAGTGCAGTGGGAGCTGGCACTGTCCTACTCCAGGGGGGTGCTGACGGTGTGGACTGTCCGGTGTACTACTACTCCAGAAAGTTTAGCAGACACCAACTCCATTATTCCACTATTGAGAAAGAGACCCTTGCTTTGTTGTTGGCCTTGCAACACTTTGAGGTGTATGTTGGGTCTAGTTCTCTGCCAGTAGTGGTTTACACAGACCATAACCCCCTTGTGTTTCTTTCCCGCATGTACAACCAAAACCAACGACTTATGCGCTGGGCTCTGATTGTACAAGATTAAAATCTTGAGTGTGTCGCCAATGCCCTATCTAGGCTGTGATAGGTGATGTATAGATGTGTGAGTTATGTGGCAATCTGGTTGTGTTTCAGACGTTACAGTCTGTGTTTTATGGGGGGGAGTGTTACGGCTACAGAGGGTAGCCGTATATCTATGTATTTTACTGTTTTATCTGTGTGCTAATAAGGCTGTGGGTTTCCCGGCGGAGGATTGGGTGATTCCTGGGGAAGTTCACCCAGGTCCCGCCTCCCACGTTGAAGACTCCTGATTGGAGCAGCATGGCAACCCTTCTCCAACCCGTGAGCTTCCCTGCAAACCGCAAGCCAATCCCGGAGCTGCATTCAAGACGCCTTCTGGATAAATAGGCTTAACTACTGTTGTGGTGGGGCAGCTACCATTCCCCATGTCGCTTGCCCCTATGCTGGTCACACTTAAGAACTGTGCATTTTTGTGGCCACCCTGTGTGTGTACTACGGGTAGCTGTGTGTGTACTACTGGTAGAAGTTCGTGTGTGTTGCCTTTAGTATTGTAGTAACCGTTGGTACCATTCCTGATTATCTTGAAGTGTGATCTTTTATGTTATGTAAACTGCAGATTTGGGCTAGGGTTTTGTTACCACTGATACATTTCGGAATATTATATTATATTAGATTCATTAGGTTTAGGGGTGCTGCGCCCCCTGTATTTTTGTTATTAGGATCGCTGGAGAGGGTTTCTGGTTTTCCTTTTGGTTATAGATATTGCTCCCTTGGAGCTCTTTTTGTTATATTCTGTTCTTTTACGCAGCACCCACTGGCCCAATTTCAGTTCTGCCTCTGTTTATTTACCCCCTGTCAATAAATAACCTTCCCCTTTACCATCTACATCTCATTTGGTTTATGTTTATGTCCTCCATACCCCTAGACGAGTGGGGACGTAACACAGATGCAGAAAGGCTTTGCGGCATGTGTGCAACCGGTGTCACACAGGTTTTGCCTTAACCTGCAAAACGACTTGAATGTGCTTACAGAATATTGAGTGAAGAAACTAAAAAAAAAAGCTAATTTAAATAATTAAAACCAATCATTTGTATTTATACAGTAAAATATAGGCCTGCTGCCTTTTTTAAGTGGAAATAAAACAAATCCACCACACACCTGAACAGCTGTCATGACTCAAGTCAAAAACTATAGATAACAATTGATAATATAAAAAAGGTTGTTTTGTAATTGTCATTAAAGTATGTGAGCTATATAGTAGAGTACACATTGCGTTGCGTTGACTGAGAGTGCGGCATTCTGTTCAACGCAAATCATCCTCTACCCATACAAGAGCCACAGACTTATCATAATAAGTTATACACTAGCTACAATATATATAAAAAAATGAACACCCTGCAAAACAACAGGTCTATATCCTAATAGCAACTGAGAACAACTGCGAAAACACAGATTTATGTCTAGCAACTAAAAACCACTGCAAAAGCACAGGTTAATTCAACAGCAATACTGAACAGTTTAACTACAACCTAGTTAAAAATTACTGTCAGCAAAGGGACCAAGCAATTGATACAAAAACAATAAGGCGAAAACACCTTGATTAGCAACACTATAGCAAGTGACAAGTCGGTGCTAATGGTAATAGTGGTTGTGGGTGCAGCCGAGCTGACTCACTAGCGTAGGACCTCAAAGTTCTTCCGTACTCGACACAGAAATGTCCAATAATAG
>JAOEHI010052289.1:0-16957 GCA_025447815.1 Percopsis transmontana | reverse complement strand
CCCCCCCCCCCCCCCCCCCCCACCCCCCCCCCCCCCCCCCCCCCCCCCCCCCCCGCCCCGCCCCCCCCCCCCCGCCCCCCCCCCCCCCCCCACAGGCGGTTCTACAGGAAGGAGAGGAAAGCATACTCACCCTCGTTGGCTTGTTCCTGGCCGTTCTCAACCTGCAAGGAGAACATTCAATGGTGAGAAAAGGAGCTCAAGTATCTGGGTGAACCATGTTATCAGTAGATACTTATCAAGAGTATCACAAACACGAGTAGGTCCAACAGACAAAATTCGAGCTGAAAACAGCCCAAGCATTAAACAAAATGCTGAATTAGACCACGATGACTCATCAAGGTCTCATGTCAGTCAGTAAAGACCACCTCACATATTATACATTTCAGCCAGAGGAGAATACCATTCAAAAGGAAACGTGTGGGGGTGAGTTCTAGATCCATTATTCCAGGCTAAAAAACTCCACCGCCACTACAGACGTCGTCTAGAATTACACACTGCTTTTGAAAACTGCCCTTTTCCCCACCCTGACAAAGCTTTGTTTTGGAAACCAGAAACCGTGGACAAGGTACCTCTCGTCTCTGGTTCCATACCAGGGCTGCTCCGGAGTTGTGGATGGTGATGAGCTCGGGCTCGGGGTTCTTGGGGAAGAGAAGGGGCTGCTGGCATCGTCTCAAGGGGGCGGACGGCTCTCCGCACAGGGTCCCCTGTGGGGCTCCGTCTGAGCAGCCAAGAAGGTGAGAGAGAGAGAGAAGAGTGTTTTGATACAGTTCCCAGCTGTAATGAACTGGAATGTACCTCTCCTTCAGATCTTCTATAGGCTACAGGTTTTTCATGAGGATGGACAGCCCAGCCCATGTTTCTAGCCCAGGGTTTTTGTGTTATAGTGAAGGCAAACAAGAAAACACAAAAACACAAAAGGTTAAAAGAGGAACACGCCTTCATTTGTGTGGAATTGGCCTTATGGTTTAAATAAAGACACTATTGGTTTTAAGCTCTAAAACGGCATTCCACACTCGCAGGAGTGACCGCAGTGGCGGGCACTCCTCTCTACCCCCCTTAAGAGTTTGTGGGACATCATTTAAGACCGTGATTAAAAGGCTATAGAATCAAACTTGGCAAAGCATGAGTCAGTATTCACAACACCAGAGTCATGTTGGGGACACCAGCCCAGACATTATTCTATTCACTATGAAACTCACCATAAAGGAATACCAAGCCATGAGGTAGCGGGGCTGATCGGTAGACTCATCTGCTCAGATTGGTCAAAATCCAAACAACGTCGGACCAAATCACTGAAACACAGCGGCAAATATCTCCAAATCTGACTGCCTACTCCTCCCAGCCTGAATTGGACCCAGAGACGCCAGGGAACACATCCACACACACAGTCGGAGCCAAGACTCACAAAACCCCACATCGCCAACATTCTCCTTTAGCTGAAAGGGCAATAAAACCCAGTGTTTGGCCCACTGCAGGAAATCCGTCTGTGCACACATTAAAACCACATAAGGTAACAACTGTAGTCCACCGAGCTGGAGAGAGGACAGATAGTCTGTAACACGGGGGGGTGGGGGCACACAGCCAGCTGAAGGAGGAGGGGTGGCCATTTTGGTCAGTAGACGACTGACTGACTGTTAATGGAGTGAAGTGAATCAGCATTGTCAAGCACCCCCGTGACTAGACAACAGTGCCTTTATCACAGGCTGCATTACTTAGGCTAATCAATTCTCTACACGGAGAAGTGAATAGATCACACTCCAGCTAGATATAGGCAGACCAGAATGTGAAACATCGTTATCTTAGAGAGACGTAGCCGCCTGAACCAGTAGGTCACCCAATATAACTAAAATTAAAGTAAATATTATGCTGGTTCCATCAACGTGTATACAGTATATTGTCAAATATACAAGCTTGGAGACTTCAAAACAGCCTTAGCGATGTATTGTAGCTTGTGTCCTCCGACTACAGACTGCTGCTTGTGCGGCAGGGAGCCAAAAGGCACTTGAAGAAACCCACGGCAATGTCATCTGAAGACCTCTGGATCCCAACACACAACCTGCCGAACACGGCGTATGGGCAATATGGGTATTTTATGCTTACATATGGCTCAGTATGAACACAACAGCGGCACATTCCACAAGCCAAAGTGAAGCACTGCTATGAGAGACTTTGTCTACACAGTGGGTTGTGAGGGACTATGTTGTTTTTAATCGTTCTAGTGCATAACTATTGTATGTGTGAAGTATGGATATAGCCTCCGTGACAGGGTTGCAGCCTTGGCAGAACATATTTTCCACGAGTACACTAGATTTATGCATAAACCCTTGAATAAACCAAAGCCTCTATATGACATCCAAAAATTCTAGATGATCTACACAGGCTAATGGCAAGCCAAAGGAAAAATCTAGCTATATGGGGATGTCATGTCGCCAGACAAAACCTGGTGTAGGAATAATCCCTGCACATTTGAAAACTGATATATCCTCATCCAGGTGCATCCATGGAACTTGTTCTAATGGGACGGTGGCTGGCCCGAAACTGACCTGTGAGACAATGCTAGCAGGAAGCCTTTTGGCTATCAACAGATACTAAACAGATTGGTAAGAAGAAAAGGGGGGAATTCTGACTTGTGGGCGATCATTTGTGACTAAAACCAAATAAATAAATAAAAATCAGTTTCCAGTAGGGATGGGCAAGAGTACTCGAGTACAAGGGACAGCAATGATCGCTCACGACAACACAATAAATATGTGAATGGATGTAGCATTTTTCTCTTTACAAATCGGTGAGGCCAAACATTTACATTTACATTAATAGCATTTAGCAGACGCTTTTATCCAAAGCGACTTACAATCAGTACATTTTACATGGAGCAGGTAGGGGTTAGGCATCTTGCTCAAGGATGCTTACAGGTAGGCCACCTCCGGGGATTGAACCCACGACCTTCCGGCTGGGAGTCCAACACCCAGACCACTAGACTATCCTGCCCCCAAACAAGACATTTATTGTATACAGTGTAAATCCATAGGAAAGTACAGATGCTGCATGGTGAAGGAAGCGGGGGACATGGCTCAGACACATTATGTGAGGCTACATGAATTTTTCATGTAGCCGTCCTCTGCTGTACGCTTCCTGTGACCTTCATCATTTTGAGGGTATCTTGAGGCCCTTAAATGCCCCTGTGCAGTGATCATCTGCCTCTCCCACTGAGCTCTAGAGAGCCCAATACATGCAGTGTGTCTCAACAGTCACACGTCTTTCACTTGATCTGGAGACAAACAGGCCAGTTACACAGTTATTTGGCCTGTTTGTTTTGAATGAGGGACATTTCCTTCCTCTAAAGAGAGTGGATTCCAGCTTTTAGGCAGCTGATATTCCTAGACTTATGCCGTTTTGCATTCTACGCTTTTCAGGGGGTCTTGCTGATCATTAAAATTAATTAAATAAAAAATTTTAATAACAGTTTCTTTAAAAAGGTGTTATTGTGCTATTTGTCAGTTTTCGGTCCACCCTTCGCCACACAAAAATCACCAATGATAATAAGCGGTGATTATTGTGGGGTTGCTGCTTGTGTCCCCTTGTGTGAACCAGCCATCAACTGCGCTATTAAAAACATTTAATAGTTACTGGGTGGATTGTTCCTCCGATGGGCGTGAGGGTCGTCAGGTTCGGCGAAGATGCTGGATGCCATCTTGTTCTTACGCTGGGGAGTGGATTCTTCGTCTGTGCCGAAGGAGATGTTGGAGGCTCCGCCCGGTGGCCGCAGTACCCTGATGGGCGACAGATATAGGCTTGTTACACCTTGTAACACCCAGCTAGCGCCCCCCTTTCCCCAGACTACTAGGTCACCATAAATGCATCGGCCATATGCCACACCATGGGGGTCATCTGAACAGTCAATAACTAAAACAATACATATGGATGCCTTTGGCTACACATAGCATTTTATACACCCACATTCAAAAAAAAAAAGCAATGTCTCTGCTCTAAGCACCGGCTGTCAGCTTGTGAGACGGACAGTCACAATCTCTGCCCTGCAGCTGACTCCAGTCGCCCACACACACACGGTTAGCCGACCAGCCGCTGCTAATATCTGACACAGATTCCTCCGCAACCGCATTGACACACGAGGGGGTTTGTTCCTGATAGCAATCCGTAGTATGAATCATATAAAATGTAAATCAAATTATCTCAGTATGGTATGGTCAGGTCTGTATAGTACACTACGAGCAAGGGTGGAACAATCACACCAATATAGGTCACCCCAACATTTAGACATTTTATAGAACATAGAAAGCCTGCAACGCAAGTTGTAGAAAACAAAGACCACTTTCCATCACATTCCTTCCAGTAGCGGGCAGAACAAAGAGGAACGCAATAAATGAGCACGGAATGCCTTTTCTCCCCCCCTACCCGAGCGACAGCCGGGGCGGAGAACTGAAACGGATGGGCTCGCGGGGACCACACAAGACCCCCCCTTGCCACTCCAGCACCCCTTTTAATTCAGCCCGCCCCTCATAGGAGCTGAAGCCACCAGCTGACATGCCGAGCAGCTGTCCGCGAGCCAGGCGGGCAGCTGGAATCCAAAAGACCAAACCAAACTATGGCAGAAGAAGAACGCTTGTCTATTATATATTGTATACACACACACACACACACACACACACACTCTAATGTTTCTCACATTTGGCAGAGGTTAATGTCTAAACCAGACTTCACCTCCCAGCCAGAGGGGATGAGCTCATGCTTTCCGCACAGATAGCAATGGGGAAAGGCTTTTAGCTGCCTGGCAGCAGACCCCACCCAAGAATTAAACGGCAAATATTTAATAAAAATAAGTTGAATTAATGAAACTGAAAGGCAGCTGCTTCCAGGTGGAACTGCTTAGATAATGGCCCTGGCTCCACCGCTAAAAGATGGCATGCCAGATAATGTAGGGCTTTTGATGGCCTAGTAAGATTTGAGCTTATTTCTGCTTAAAGTTGGATTGCTGCTTCACAGATCTCTGTGGTCGGTCAGCAGTAGAAATGACCAGCGGCTCGTAAAAAGGCTTTGGCTAGTAAAGCAAAGAACTAACGAAAGATTTACAGGCTTAGCGTAGTCTAAAGCCCCCACCCAAGCCACGCGTGCTGCCGAAATTGTTCCTTTACCCACGGTATAGTTCGGCTGTACAGTAGACTACGGCAAAATCAGCTTCCGAAAACTGGCAATTCACCGCCGTCTGCTTAGTTAGCATAATGGCCTAATAGATTAAGTTTTGATCCAAGAAAACAGATTATACAAATATATTAATGCTATAATACTAATGCTGACCGGATTTTTTCTAATCCAAATTGTAGGTAAATTAGCAATTTAGGCAGGGGACAGCTTTGGCACGACACCCACATCATCCGACAACAGAATGTAAATTCGAAGGCTTGACGATTGACCGAGATTTGACATGCTCGCCCAGCGAAATCGGACAAATTAGAACAAATTCGTAACACATGGGATTTGACTCGTTGGTCCACTTATAACATGGCAATTTTCCTTCTTTTTATTCGCTGCAAAAAAGGGGGCGAGGCAGGTCCAGGCGATTCAGAGAAGCAACGAGGCGCATCACTTATTGGAAGGGTGAGACTGAGTGTTTGAGGGATGACTCCTTGTCAGTCGCTCTCTGATGCCGTGAAAACTTAATAGATAAACTGGGTCAACCCAACCGCAAAAAAAAAACACTTAAAACAAAAACGTACATTATTCGGATATCTCTGTACATCAAAAGGGCCTAACCGGCCATGAGCTCAGCCCAATGATAATGAGAAATGCAGACCCAAGTCTAGTCTAGCCTTCCTGCAGTTTCATCACACAATTTGGATTACCTTCTGTAACACCGCCCTTTGAGTCAATCTTCTTACTAAATTGCGTTAATGTGATTCATTGATGAACAGTGCAACATAGATAAATCAGAACTTGTTGGTAGGCTATTCCTCTACGACTGCATGACAGAGGCTTAATAAGAATAAAGTTAGATTTTGGCAGCCGCAGTATCATACTGTAGTTCAGATTACTAGAATATAGTGAAATAATTACTCGTATGTCTGTCTTCTTCAGTTTAAGTGTATTTTCGGCAAATGCTAGGGAGACCAACGTTAGCCTAAATAGCGTAGCTCAAGGATATGGTAACTTGCATCCGTCACCCAAAAATATTAATTAGCAAGTCTATGTTACAGTTAACGTTAGCTCAAATGAAAAATCCCTCTTACCAGCCATAATCGGACTAATACTAGTTAATAAACTGGCTTGACATGTGATTTATGTTAGAAACGAAAAAGAGAGGCGTTAGCTATTTGAGCGGCTTGTCTGCATCCCATTTCTTTTGTTTGTTCGCGAAGGTTTTTCTGATAATTTACCTGGAACTGCTCTTAGCACCAGCCTCCAATCCTTGAAAAGTGGTTGTCGTCGTCATCGTGGAACTCGCTGCCTTTGCGAGAACAGATTTCTGAAACTATATTTAAAAAAAAAAAGATTTCGACAATCCTTTCCGCAGAGAAGGGATGTAGACTCCACCCGACACTGAACGCACCGAAGTGGAGGCGTTCGTAGGGTGATGGCAACCCACAAGTCCCAACCCACTGGAGCACAGTCTAATCTGGTTGGACGGAACCTCGCAGATCGCCTCTCTGGTTGGTAGCAAGTCTCGCCAGTTAATGTCAATGATCTGGAGTCAACCTGCTTAAAGTCAATCGTTTTTCCTTCCTCTGTGACATTTATATTAGTCTGCAATATAGTTTCACTTGAAATGTGTGCAATTTACTCCGTGTCTATCAGTTATGCGTATTCTCTTGGTTTATCTAGTCTACATTGATTATTTTACAATTATTGATTTTTGTTCAAGTAGTCAGATGAAACTAAAGGGAAAGAAAAACTGGAGTTTGGATAAAAACACAAAGCTTTATTTAACAAACATCTTAAAAGACAATACCAATTTTTATATGGACTTAAACATCTTATCAGACATCCAAAAATTTAAGTTTGGCCTAGTAAACTAGTTTTTAAGACTGCTCTTTCTCGACATGTCTGATAGTTTATATAGATATATAAATTGATATAAAACCCAATTCCTTCAGCCAGAAAAAGAAACGCAACTCGTCCACAATTTAGCCCTATTCCCAAACTGGAAACGGCACTGATCTTTGACAGCCAGTCCAAAAAACAGCTTTCTAGAGCAGATTTTCCAGACGCCAATTAAGCTTAGATTTTGCTAAACCTTTAATCAATGAAGTCATTGGAATGAATTCCCCACTCTATGACCGCGCTTAATGGTTGGTGTCTTCAGAACAAACCACTGGAATTGGGGTGAGGTCCTGTAACATTACATATTGAATATAACCTGAACTTAAAGAGTGCTTTATGTACAGAAGCGGGAAGGTAACGAGGGAGGAATAAAAACACTATACAACAGCAGTCATGTGTAGCTGAGAAAAGACAACTTTTTCTCTATGGCCATGTAGTAAAGAAGGCTGGGTGTGCTGTGGATCCAGAAAGGATTGTGAAGAACTGGAACAGTTAAAAGAGACCTCCTGTCTGTTGCTGGAATACATCAATTGTATCTTCATCTTCCATTTCCATCTGTTTAGAGAAAGAAAATGTAATGTCAAATGGTGCTCTTGTCAGAAACAGCCCCATCCCGAACCATTCGTGTTATACTTGAATTCAGATTCAGTTCTTACTTGTGCTGGTGTGTCTGTCTCATTTATCGGCTGCCCATCAAATCTGAACCTGATTTGTCTCATCGTCAATCCCTGTAGACAGACAGATGGAAATGTTATTCCAAAATAACACGAATCCCAGGGCCCATCTTTCATTACATGTTGTAAAAAGCCAAACAACATTCCCCATTTAAAACAAATACAAAATGTGAATATGAAATTGTTCCCGTTCACAGCCGTGGGAGAGGAAATAAGGGATCTTAAATTATGTCTTAGGGCATGGTCCTTAGCTTTTTACTTACAGTGGTGACTACCATAATATCCCCATTCATATCTCCTGTCAATTGCCTAAATGTCTGCATCATTTTGAAAAAAAAAAAAAATCATGACTTGACATTCTGTTATTAAAATTTTCCATTCTATTGGGAGTAGGTAAAATGTTTGCTAGAATTCTAAAACGGTTAACTCATGCAGTGTTTCTATGCATACAGTACCATTAACAGTGTACAGAGATTCGTGATACTGTTATTACTATACATAAAAATAGCACACTTTGTAATTACTTAAAAAGGTATTTAATTTACCGGGGGGCAGAAACGGATTTAATTGACAGTTGAATGATTCAAATTGCAGCTCTTGCTTCATCGCACCTTTAGGGTATGTGAGCTATGGGTGTCAAAAGAATGATGCTTTGTATGGATTGTGTATCTCTAGGAACAAGTAAAGACGTCTCTGGGTAACAGGTTGTAAACCTGTTACCCACCTGCGAGCTTCACATTAGCAACCCTGACAACGGAGAAGGAGAATTGGAAAAGTTAGAAGGACTTATTCACTCTTAAATTGCCCTAGAGAGGGTTGGTCTGACAAATGGAGGGACTGACTGTGAATCTGGTCATAAAATGTTAAGTTACATTATACAGGGTAGCCTTGAATCCCCACAACAAACCACAGATGGCTGCTGAAAGCTACACGTGTGCCATGTCCACCATACCTGTCTTTCGCAGTAGGCTTTCATTAGTTTGCTGAGCGGTGTATGCCTCTTGATTTTGAACTGCACAACAGATCCATCCTGACCTGCTACCTTCAGGTTTATGTGGTCGTTGTTTTCCGTTTTTACTCCTTCCTAATGAGTTAAACATAATGAGTTTGACAAAGCAAACAGGAAGGCATCAGTCTGTAGGCTACTTGACAACCAATACTTTTCCCCCAAATTATTCAGGTCAGTAGGGATTGAAATAACACAGAAACATTAACCAGGTTGTTTATAAAAAAAGAGACACACTAAAGTATAAACACAAAACCAGTAACTTTGTCATTAAGTGCTATTTGGGGAAATAAAATGACAACATTGTAACAAGCCGTTGAGGTTTATACAATACATGTGTGTGTGTATGTATGTATGTATGTATGTATGTATGTATATATAATGTGTGTGTAACCCAGTGCTTGTCAACGTAATGCCTCTCACAGAGAAAGATCTAGCAACTATCATAAGACAATAACAAGCTTTAGCAACCTGACGAAGTCAAATGTAACCACGCTATGTCTACACATGCATAAAATACATGGTGCCAACCCACCGCTAGTGATAGCTATTACCACGTCCCAGGAAAAGCACAATGTACTCTGGCATGCAGATAAGCGAGGTTGACACCGACTGTGCGCATCTGGTTGGCTGTCCGTGCAATCTAGGCACGGCAGCGCGCCTGTGAATGCGCGTTCACAAATCTTCCGGTACAACTAAGTAGTGGGCTATTAGCACTTTTGCCTACAACTTCAATATGGTATTAAATAGAAAAGATTATTGTGTCCATATCTAAACTTAAAATCGTAAAGTCGTTTAAATATTTTGAAGAAATTTTTAATATACTCGCCTTAGGCTTTTCATCTGCCATGATTACTGTTTTGGGCTCCTCTGCACTGCCACACAAAGAATACGAGTACGCGCACGTACTCGTTCCCTTTTAAGATATTCGACTAAACGTGCGCGACCATGTGTCTATGCGCGTCCACAGGAGTTGTTTTTGAATGGTTATAATAATCACGTGGAGAAAAGCGCATTCTGGTCTTGGGCGGGAGAGTCACAATGCGCGCTAAAGAAGCTCTTTACTGTACATGCACGCGCATTTAAAATTGAACCCCCTTTGTTTACAGGGGCAAAGGAAGACTAATACAAAACGCAATTCTCCACTCTGTTAATTTAATATAATTGTTGCAAAGCTTATTACCTATGAACTCTGTATAGAGCAATTTACAATAATAAATGAATATCTTTATTGCAAATGTAGCAATGGAGGTGATCCCTGGGTGATCCCAGTGGCCATTTTGTTTTTCTTTTAATGTCTTGACGGCCATACATTGAAAATCATAAACAAACTGTTTTCACAGACTCGTACGATATTACCGAGTTCAATATAAATATTTCAACTAAATGTATTTAATCAATCTATTATAATTAATATTGAAATTGTGTATATCAACAAATCAATACTTCACTGGTTTATTTTATACTGTTTCCCTCTGGGTTTCATATAGAGTGAGTCGTTTCCCAATTACTTTTAGGTTTATTTCTTATTAAAACAAAACTACACCTAACAAAATGTGTTTAGTTTTATGCAGGCATGTCCGGCAGCTTTGCCATGATGTCACCACACATGCGCCACGGGGTCCTTCAACTGAATGAGTGAGGCGCGGAAGCGCTGTTGTCAATGGTGTGAAATGTTTATTGGTATTGCTTGTCAGACTTAAATAAACAACCTCGAAAGATTTGTTATTTGTGCTGTTTGAGATACATTCATTCGTAATGGAGGAGGTAGACGTTGAGCCGACAACTACTGTAAGTACATATCATCGTTGTTATGTTATAGTAGATAGCACCGCTATCAATAAGGTTGTCCCTTGCTATGAAGCTACCTAAATTTCTCAGTGTAGTTTACATTTAGTGACAAAATGACAAATGTAAACTACACTGAGGTGTAGCAAAGCCTCTATCAGTATTTCAGCTTGTATAATAACCTGATAGGTCCAGTTGTAAAGTCCTAATCGTCCTTATTTTATTTCTTCTAAAACAACCGCAGAACATTCCTGCGGCTAGTGATAAGAAACATTTGGGATTTGTCTGGGGACCTGGAGATATTTTGGTCTACGAGACCATTTACAAAGCATCAGGTACGTCTATATCTTTGTAGGCATATCTCGCTTGCCATCGTACCTGTGTTGCCCTATCTAACTGAAAAATTATCGCATGCACACGCTCACATCCTTTGTGTTAGGCGTTACTGGGTCGGGGAGCTCCTTTATCCACGAGGTCAGGAAAGATGAGGACACGTGTTCCCCTATTTTACGGAAACTCTTTAATGAGTCCCATCTCATCTTCGTTGGACTGCAGACTATCAGAGAGGACTTGCCCAGCAAGAACAAGAAACCCCAGTAAGGACATCTCTGAGGGACAGGCATCATGAGTAACTGCATAATTCCTAAAGTTAATAAACAATTGCATATGTTTTTGTTTCTTGCTTATCAGATTTGTCAGAATAAGTAAGAACTACAGATCGGTGATCCGAGCATGCATGGAGGAATTGCAACAAGTTGCAGGTGTTTTATACATAAAATTACAGTATCATGTTTGGATCTTTTTGTATTCACTTAGATAACATTAAAATGATACCGTTCTTCCATTCTGCAGTTTCTACACGAGATGTGGAGCTGGCCACACAGTATGGAAATCAGGTATGTCTGTCTGCCACCAGACACACACATCAGTAAACTGTCAACAAGTGCCTTTGGTCAGAATTACTATTAAAATTGCTATTATAAATTGTTAATATATTACAGTTTTACACATAGACCACTAGTCTATCCTGGGGGCAGGATAGTAATTGTACGGAAGGAGGTAGTAATAATAAATGTGGTTTCAGGACTATTGGGTTGCCATTGACCGTGGCAACTTTCTAAAATTGTGTGTCATGACAGGTTTCTATTCTGCTGGCCATAGAGCTCATCTGGAATCTTTGTGAAGTGCTGTTCATCGATGCCTCCCCAGGTTCGTGTCTTACTGGCTCTCTGACCTTTTCGGGGATCATATATCATAATCACATAGTGCCATGTAATGTAATGCCAGTGATGTTGCCCACCTGACACCTATTGAACTGATGTGTGTGTGTGTGTGTGTGTACGTTTATACTATGTGTGATTACTCAGCGGGTTCCCTGTTGCTCCACCTGCTGGACTGGGTGAGGCTGCACAAGGCAGATGTAGATGAGAAGGCAAGGGAGGTGCTACAAAGTGAAAGCCCTGCGGAGCACCACATGTACTGGGATGTGGTAGGTACCCCCTTCCCCACAGCTATTTCTTTAGAAACATTGGCTGCATCCGAATACTCGTACTGCCTTACTATATAGTAAGCAAAAAGCAGTACGTCACAATCCGTAGGGTGTCCAAACACTCGGTAGTCAAACGGTACCCAAATGACCTGAACTGTGCAATGAACTGTACTATGTTAAGCTACCCCATAAATAAGCTGGAGCCCCAATTACCGGAAAAGAAGAACTCCCTGGGAAAAGACAAAGAAGATGTAGAAACAAGGCGATGCAAGAGGTAGTTGCAGAAACATCCAAGGGGTGTTTGTGGCGATGTACAAAGGTAAGTATCAGGATGAAAAACGGTTTAAACATGTCTGCTGTTGCAAAATAGGTTATGGACTCAAAAGTATAGGTAATTTGTGTATCGTTTGCCGAATACGTGGGTATACAGCAGCCGTAAACATCCGGGTCAAAGGACCGGTAAGATGGCAGCCGAGTATATCTGAATTGTGTCCTGCTACTCGCTCGCACACCCATAGAACGTGCTACAGTAGCGGTCGGGTAGTAGGTTCTTAACCAATGTTAGTCTATGCTGAGTATTCGGATGCAGCTATTGCGCTTTGCGTTCCGTGGGGCAGACAACTCACCCGTGACCCCGTGTCCATGCTGTGCAGGCGGTGAGCTATGTGCTGCAGGGCAGGATGGAGGAAGCCAGGCAGATGCTGGTGAAGCAGGCCAACCTGAAGCCCGCAGCCAGGAGCATGTTCAAGCTGATGGACGGCCTTCTGGGCAAGATGCCCATCTACAATGTAGGAGCCGCACTCGGTGGGCCGTATAACGTCATGGAGCTTTCATCAGCTTTCACATCGAGGGTTTCAAAGATGTGGTGTTATATCTTAACAACATTTGTTAAGCAAAATGTATTCCAATAGGGAAACATTGTTCATTTAGGCACTGCTTATAACTGTCACTAGTATAATATTCAAGCCTTAGTACAAAATGTTAATAATAGGCTTTTATTTTATATAACTATTAATTGCTCACTATCAACAAGAAGGAGCACATAAATTAATTTATTAAAAATAACATAAATAGATAGGGATGAAAATGAATGTTCCAGCCTGGTCCCAGCTCTCGACCTGTGACCTCTGACCCCTGTGTGCTCCTGTAGCCCGGCGGCACCCAGACCCTGACAGAGTTTGATGTGAAGTGGAGACACTGGCACGACGAGGTCGAGCGCTGCGTGCAGGACAGCTCCTTCGCCAGCAACCCCCACCTAGACCTCATTTGCAAGGTCAGAAGCTCCCATTGGTTCCCGCTCAGCGCTGTGTTTATCGAGAGATTTCTCAGTTATTATAAAGCGACACACGCAAACTGTTCATCCATGCTGTCGTTGAACTCACTGGTGTATTGTCTGTCTGTAGATACTGGTTGGAGATGAGGACACCTTGCTGGAGAGCAAGGAGCTGCTGAGCACCTGGTATCACTTCCTGGTCACCAGACTGCTCTTCTCCCACCCTGCAGTCAAACCCACCGAGCTCCATTACTATGCACAGGTACAGGGCGGGCTTCCTGCAGCGGGCGGGCACACAGCACCAAGTCTACCAGTTCTAATGCCAGGGCCACGCTCAAGAGCAATGGCTGGAGTAATTAACTAACATTTTGGTATGTTGTGGTGGGGGACCCCCAGTAAGAACCACAGTGCCACCATAAACACCATAGACTTTGAAATGTTACTATACATAAATACTTGATTGCATAATGCAGTCAAAAGCGTTTTGACTGCATTATTTGATTTTTCTGAAAGTAGAAAAGTGTTTTTAACTTGATTTTGTGTGTGTGTGTGTGTGTTTGTAGTCATGCATGGCCATGTTTCTAGATTCCAGGAGTGCACCAGAGCCTCTAGACAGCATCTTACTGGCTGCATTTGAGTTTGACCTCCACCAGGTCATCAAAGACTGCAGGTACAAATACACCCATGCAAGACTGCTGCCTACCTGCCGATCATCGACTAATCTCTCCACCTTGTCTTCCTTCCCAGCATTGCTCTCAACAACTGGTGGTTTGTGGCCCACTTGACTGACCTCCTGGATCACTGCAAACTGCTCCAGTCTCACAACCTGCAGTGAGTCCTGTGTTCTGCTTGGTACATGTTCAGAGTAAATGCGTGTAGCTAACAAGATGGCTTTCTAATATTCACCGTGTGTGTGTGTGTGCGTGTGTGTGCGTGTGTTAAGCTTTGGCTCCAACCTGCGAGAGTTTCTGGTGCTGGAGTATGCCTCAGGCCTCTTCACTCACCATAGGTACGATGATCTTTACAACTGAGTCTGAAATCATCAAAAAAATACTTTGTACAGATATAGGTCCTGAAATACATGCATAGTAAATGTTGTAGTTCCTACATAAAATGTGTGGACCTGTGATTATCTTTAGCCATTTGGACGTATATTTCTGAAACGTGTAGCAGCATGCGTTGCTTTGCCTCAGATGTTGAGGGCCAGCTGGCAGCATCTGGGCAGTATGGAGTATATCCCCTAATGCAGTGGTGTTCAAACGTTTGGACCCGTGAGCCCCAAAATGTGCTTCAGGGGTCACAAGCTATGAACCTTGTTATATTTGGTACACAGATGTAGTCTGGCCAAGATAATGGATAATAAAAAATACACTATATAACATGTATGAAATAAATAAAGATAATAAAACTAAAATTACAATTGGGTAATTTAGCAGACGCTTTTAAGCGACTTACAATTACATGCTGCTGTTACATGGAGCAGGTAGGAGTTAGGCATCTTGCTCAAGGATGCTTACAGGTAGGCCACCTCTGGGGCTCCCAGACTCTGGCTGGGAGTCCAACACCTAGACCACTAGACTATCCTAATAAAAAATACAACATGAAAAAATAAAAATAATTAAATTTTTTGAAGATTAGCCCCCTTAAAAGCATTTCATGACCCCTCAAGGGTCCCAACCCACTCTTAGTGAATCACCATAATTGTGTGTGTGTGTGCGCGCGCGCAGTCTGTGGCAGCTGGCAGTGGACTACTTCGACCACTGCCCAGAGTTTGGCCGCGTGTACCTGGAGCTGCAGATTGAGCGTGTGCCCTTGGAGACGGAGCGCAAGGCCCTCAAAGTGCTCAGGATCTGTGAGCAGAGACAGATGCCAGAGCAAGGTCAGCCTTTGTTGCCTTTGTTGCCTTTCTTTCTTTCTTTCTTTCTTTCTTTCTTTCTTTCTTTCTATTTTAAGTCACAAACACAATTTCAAATGTCAAGTTACACATGACCTTGAACCCTGTTGAGCCCTCTCTTATCCTCCCTCACAGTGCGGAGTATCTGTAAGATCATGGCCAAGCGAGCTCTGAGGAACAACCGGCTGGGCTCAGCTCTCTCCTGGAGCATCAGGGCCAAAGATGCTGCCTTTGCCACCCTCATATCAGAGAGGTCAGTAGCCTCCTTAGGGCTCTCAGTCATAACATGAAAGCACCATAAAGTGAAATGATGCATATTGTGGCTGCACATATTAGCATTTCTGACACATAGGTCCGGATTAATTTTTTAAATATTTATTCTGATAAATAAATAAAAAAGCTTTGTTTGCATTTTGGGGACAAATGTGAGCATTTTCAGTGAAGAGCACCCTGGTGTAAGCATTGTGTTTACATTTCTAATAAAAGGGGCTTATTTCTATATTGGACTGAATTTTGTTCTCTGAAACTTTTCAGTAATGCACATTGTATCAAAATACCCAGATGATACACACTGCAGCTATTTTTTTTAACAATCTCATTATTTATATAACGTAGCAATGCATCATTATAGAATGATGTAAGCAATCTCATCAATATAGTATGGATTTGAATCCTACCCTGTACTGATACCAGCCCTATCGATGCATTCTAAATGAAACTAGGACCACACCCCTTTAAACTGTCAGCTAACTGACGCACAACAATTTAGTTTATCCTCATATCGTGGACGGTATATGGTGGCACCCTGTAACCATAGTATTAAGACCTGCAGCATTGGCAAAGCCAGTGACCTTGTGGTAGACCCAGAATAGCCCCAGCATTATAAGCATAGCTTGTACTCCTCCACATGAAAGCGCCTCATTGTCAAAGAACAGCCGCCCTCTCTTCATGTGGTCTTAACTCCTGTGTGTGTGTGTGTGTGTGTGTGTGTGTGTGTGTGTGTGTCAGGTTTTTGCAGGACTACTGTGCCAAAGGAACTTTCTCTGATCTGGACTTGATAGACAACCTGGGCCCAGCTATGCTGCTCAGCGACAGGCTCACTTTCCTAGGTATAGACTCAGAACACGAACACACACACACACAGGGGTGTCCTATCAATCACATTAGAATGTTTACTAGCCTACTTCTCTAATAGTCCATTCCCCGCCTGTCACATGAGTCTCTGAGACACAACAAACACACAGTCCTCATAAGGCCATGCAATTTTTATATCATCAGCATGTGGTCAGAATTTGCATTGTTGTGTATTGATGTATATATTGATGTATATATTCCTATTCTAAACATAAAGTGTGTTTTTGGCCCATATAATAACAGCTTAACAGAATTCACCTTCAGATGGCTAGGTTGTATGTACGCATGTTGTATGTGTGTACCGTATTTTCCAGACTAAATGTCACACCTAAGTATTAGTCGCACTAAAAAAAATGTGTCGTTAATAGGAAATAAACAAACATAAGTTGCTTCGGTCTGTAAGCCAGTACTCAATTGTCACAATACAGTGCCATCTGTTGGCCGTAGTTGGTAATGCAGTGAATTAGATAAAATACACATACAGTAAGTTGCTTCGGAATATAAGTCGCAGGACCAGCCAGACAACTTAAAAAAAAAAAAAAAAAAAAAAAAAAAATATTGTAAACGGGAAAATACGGGGCAGTCCACCGGGTTTGTGGGGAATTTTCGTTGGGGGGGTACCCCACGTTAAACAATTTTTTTTTTT